>JAVGVS010000176.1:445134-510134 GCA_032718565.1 Distichodus sexfasciatus
ACTGTTATGTCATTTGTTTAATATTGGGAGGGATGAAAATTTGATTAGGTCAAAATGGGAGCTGATGTAAGTTTATTTAAGTTAATGTACATTCTTTAGGTTGTGTGCAATACACCAGTGTTCTAAACAACTCGTGTTTTTCTGTAATTTCAGGTATATCAATCCTTTCTGGCTGGTGCTGATAACTAACCTGGCTACAGCCCTGTATGCCTATCTTTTTGTACCTGAGTCAATCATTCCTGACCCTGATGTCAGACTCTTCTCCACCCGGCACCACAGAGCTGTCTATGAGCTCTATAAATCAGGAGGGATGAGGGGACACAGGACCAGCCTGTGGCTCTATACTCTCTGCTTCTTCCTGGTGGTCACGGTGCACTTTGGCTCACGGGAGCTGTATGTGTTGTATGAGCTGAGTGCTCCACTATGCTGGAACTCGGAGCTGATCGGGTTTGGGTCTGCTGCACAGCACCTTTCCTATCTAAGCAGCCTGCTGGGCCTCAGGGCCTTGCAGCACTGCCTGGAAGACTTCTGGGTGGCTATTATAGGCCTCATCTCCAATGTGGTTGGTTTGGTGGTGTTTTCAGTAGCGAACACAACAGCTCTTATGTTCACAGGTACCATTGTCTTTTTGTGTATCTTGCTTTTAACAATGTTAAATGAATTATTAAAAATGCCTTCTCTCTGTTATTTGAGCCCAGTAAGGTAACAAAGCACTGCAAGTCCCTGCTCTTTTAAAAAAGGGTTAAATGAGCCAGACATTAATGGCAAGTACCTTGAACATGGATGAAGTACTAAATTGCAGTACCAATGGAGATTTTCCACTGAAGTCAAAGCTAGTCTAGATTTAGTCTTAATAATAATCTGGGAAACTGGCCCTAAGTGATTTCTAATTTCATTTTAATGGTGATAAAATTTGTGATGTGGTAGCTTACTCCAGTTGATCCACTTATTTTAGGATGCAGTGAAATGATAGTTTAGCGTTATGTAGTGCAGTTTAAAGAAATCATTTACACTATCTTATGTCACTTCCGATTACTGTACCAATGTACTAAAGGTGCACTTTGAACTAGGTGAGAGCTGTTACATGGGTACTGGATAACTTTTCTCTGATGAGCATAGAAGTAATTACATGATGACTACAGAATATGCTAAATATAGAAAATTATATGAAAAACATTTTTCCCTAAGGCTGCTACACAGGCAAGATGTCTCCATGTTTGTGTGTTTATCAGGATATGGCCTGTGCATCTTCATGATGACCTCTACCCCAGTTTTGCGCTCAAAGATGTCCAAGCTAGTGGAACCCTCAGAACAAGGTACTAATAATTTGTAAAAATAAAACATGGCACGATACCACCTTTTTATGTCCAATACCGATACCAATATTGTAAATTTGGATATCTGTCGATATGATACAAATATGATATAGTCTCTTAGTATTTTTTAAACTGAAAATAATGCTTTTAAAAAACGACTGAGCTTATTTAGTTATGCTTAAGGAAATACTTGACTTAAATACTAAAAAACTGTAATGTCTATGCTAAATTATTTATTATTAAAATAACATCTCAAAAAATATTCATTTAAACACATTTCTGTAATTTTGTGACAGTCCAGGATGTGTTCCTGGACCGTCACAAAATGACAGAAATTTGTTTAAATGAATATTTTTTGAAATGTTGAGATGTTTTTTGAGATGTTTTTGAGACGTCTCTGCGAGCGAAAAAGAAATTTAACAGTATAATTGCGTGATTTGCTTTAGGGGTTGTAGTGGGTTACATTGCTTTTCATATCAGTATGTAGGAATTTGCATGAATGTTAAACAATAAACCAGCGATACTGCAGTGCAGTAAATTGAGCATTTTCTCTGGGTGCTCTTCTTTCCTCCCACAGTCCAAAAGCATGTCCTATTGATTGGTTATTCTAAATTGCCTTGCCTAGATGTGATCGTGAGTGTTTTTGTGAGCGCCTGTACCCTACTGTGTGTTGGCGTCTGCCCAGGGTATCCCCACCTTGTGCCCGAAGTCCCAGGATAGGCTCCAGTCCCCGCTATACAGATACGGATTAAGCAATTCAGATAATTAATGAATGGTGAAAAAATCTGTGGTGATTTTTTTATGTATAGTTCAAGTAATCCAGAAATACACATGGAAAAATGTATTAACTGACAATTTGCTGGAAGAAGCATTTTAAAATTGTAAATAATAAATACCATATTAAATAGCTTATTCTGATTAACTCTGTGTGAAATACTTGTGAAATGCATTCTTAAGTTTTGTATTTAAGCTGTATAACCAAGTGCAGACCATTTAACAAGTTATTTTCATGGATGTCCTTTTAACTTTTATCCATATATTTTGTAATATTTGTCTAATAATAATTAATAAAAATAAAAATCAATACATTATTCAAATAGCACTATAAATTTTAGTGGCAACTGTTCTTCTTTTTATGTCTGAATTTGCTTCCTCTCAGGTGCCCTCTTTGCCTTTGTGGCTTGTGTGGAGGGCCTCTGCTCCCTGGTGGCCAGTGGAGTTTTCAATTCACTGTTCCCAGCCACCCTACATGTGATGAAGGGTTTCCCCTTCCTCTTTGGAGCCATCCTTCTCCTCATCCCTGCTGGAATTATCGGGTAAAATTGCATCCTAAATAGGCATGCAAATTAAACATAATGTATGGTAATGTTTGTATTGTGTATTAATTCACTAAGATAACCTAATGGAGAATAACTGTAGTTTTGTCATTTTTGTTTAGGGCCTTGGGGTGTCGAGAGCAAAAGATGAACAATAGGGAACCTGTGGTGAACTGAAATTGACTGCAAAGGGTTTTTTTTGTCTAGAGACTCTCAGTCTAAGGTGAAAGTGGTTTAATTAGTTGAGTAAAGATGACATATGAAGTGTTGCTTGTGTTAGATCTATACAGTCTATACATATAAACAACAGTCTTGATTAACATGATGTAAAAGAGTGAAAATATAGTTTTAGTAGTTATTTGATGTTTATTCATTTTATGGGTTTTGTTTTCTTAGTAGCTACTCTAACAGAATGACTGAAGGTCTTTCGTTCTTAAGTGAATTTGTACGTGATGAAAAATGTAGACTAGATTCATGTTTATTAAAAATGAATCTATTGAATTTATTGTGTGAATAATCATACTCAGACAATATTGATGAGTCTGAATGATAGTAATGCTTTACTGCAGATATGGGGTGAGTAAATAGAACAAAAAGGTCCCTTAAGTGGACTCTGAAAGCTCTCTAGTTAAAAATTCAATTCAATTTTATTTATATAGTGCTCTTAACAACAGTCATTGTCACAAAGACACTTTACATATAACTGGCCTAAACCCCCAACAAGCAAGCCTGAGGCTTCAGTGGCAAGGAAGAAACCTTGAAAGGAACCAAGACTCTGAAAGGGACCCCATCCTCCTCTGGGTGACCAGGTGCAGGAACATTTAATATACAGTAAACATTAGTTCAAGATTAATTAATAATGAACCCTTTTTAAAGAAGTGAAGATATAAAAATAGCCCAAGTTACGTTTTCAAATTCCGAGTCGTTGCTGGGGCCGCTTGCTAAGATCCACTCAGCAACATTAAGCTAAAATTAGTTCAGTATTAAACTGGTAATTCAGTTCAGGTCCATAGGGTCCGAAAAATCCCAGCTGGTTCCAGAGCTGGTTCCAGATGATGACGTCTCCATAGAGTCCCGGTGAGGGTTCAGTCGATCAAATATCGGGAACAGCTCGGGAGAAAATAAGAAGAAAGTGCAGTGCTAAAGTAACTATGGAAGCCTGGCTGAAAATAGAGAGCTGGAAGGTAGCACAGGCATGAGGATTTCCGGGGGCACACCAAACCACCGTCGGCAAACTTGAGCGATCAGCGAGAGTGGTAGGACGACTGCACCAATCCCCCCTTTCACCTTTAATCTCAAATGACCATGAACCCCCATTTTTCACCTTTACCTAAGAAAAAGGGACTGTAATATCCAAAAGACTGACTAATGAGGTAGGTCTTAAGCCTTGACTTAAAAGCAGAGATTGTTTCTGAGCTCCAACCACGAATAGGAAGTTTATTCCACGGCTGTGGTGCTTTATGAGCAAACACTCATCCTCCCACGGTAACGTCGTTTATTCTGGGTATTACTAAAAGACCTGAGTCGGACTGTAGTTGCAAATGAGGTCACTCACATACTGCGGTGCAAGACTATTTTAGAGCTTTATAAGTTAAGAAGAGTATTTTATAGTCGACACAAAATTTGACTGGCAGCCAGTGGAGTGAGGATAGAATTGGGGTGATATGATCATATTTTTTAGTTTTAGTGAGGTCTCGCTGGACTTTATTTAATGACCTATTTGGACAACCGGAGAATAAGACATCACAGTAATTGAGCCTGGAGGTAATAAACACATTTAGGGATGCACCGATACCACGTTTTTGAGACCGAGTACGAGTACCGATACTTATTTTTGGGTGCTCACCGATACAGAGTACCGATACTTGTGTAGGTCTCTTATTAATAACAATGACAATAATAGTAGGATTTTTAAAGAATTATTTTTTACCAATATCAATTAAAACTGAGATAAGCCGCCCCGTGTTATTAGCCGCGACGTTACTGAATTTACCAATCTGAACGTCATCAACTACGTAATTTGCCACACCCTTGGAGGCTTTTGCAACCCTATAGTGACATTATACATTCACTCCGTCTGGCCGGCAGCGACGTGCGAAGTACAGTCAAGCGTGCGAATGGGGTATTTCAGCGTGGAACAACGTGAAACCAGAATGCATACAGAACAGTTTTCACAAAGCCGAAATCCTTCCTCCAGCAACAAGCCTACCAGCAGCACAAGCAACGTCTGCGATATCCGACAGTGATACCGGTGATGAAAGCGTGTCCGACATCAGCGACAGCAAAGCAGCACAGGTCACAATCGCGTTGTTCGGCGACGATGACATTTACGGATCTGATTTTGAAGGATTTGAAGAAAGATAAGCCTAATAATTTTTGCATTTCAGTGTTGCTAATATTATACTGAAGAATTTACAGTACCCCCACCCGTCGTTCAAACGAAAATTAAAAACGTATCTTTTCCCAGCCAACAATAAACTTTTGTTCCTTTTATTTCTGTTAAATTTTGTTTTTGCCTAGCTTGTATTATATACTAGGATGTAATGTACACAGCCTTCCATAATTACTGGCACCCCTGGTTAAGATGTGTTCTTTAGCTTGTAATGAATTAAGTTTTTTTCTAAATAATATAGGACCACAATGAAAAAAGAGGAAAATCCAACTTTTAATTCAAGTGCATTTATTCAGTGGGAAAAAAATCCCACATTAAGAAATAATTATTTTACATCAAATCATGTGTGCCACAATTATTAGCACCCCTGATGTTAATACTTTGTACAACTCCCTTTTGCCAACAAAACAGCACCTAATTTTTTCCTATAATGTTTCACAAGATGGGAGAATACAGAAAGAGGGATCTTCGACCATTCCTCTTTGCACAATCTCTCTAAATCATCCAGCAACCTGGGTCTTCTCTGCACCCATCTTCAGCTTTCGGGCAGAGGCCACCAGATTTTGATTTAAAATGTCCTGATATTTCAAAGCATTCATGCATCCTAACAAGGTTCCCAGCGCCTCTGGAAGAGAAACAGGCCCACAGCTTTTCTGCATACTCATCTTTTGTGTTCCGCCAGATCCACTTAGAGTGTTTGTTGCCAAAAAGCTCTATCTTGGTCTCATCTGACCAAAGCACACGGTCCCAGTTGAAGCCCCAGTACCGCTTAGCGAACTCCAGACGTTTGCGTTTATGATTGTGAATGAGAAAAGGTTTTTTCTGTGCATGCCTCCCAAACAGCTTGTTGGCATGTAGATAGCGCCTGATGGTTGTTTTGGAGACTTTGTGACCCCAAGATGCTACCATTTGTTGCAATTCTTTAACAGTGAGTTTTTGAGAACTTTTTATTTCTCTTATCATCCTCCTCACTGTGCGTGGTGGCAAAATAACCTTGCGTCCTCGTCCAGGCTTGTTTACCACTGTTCCAGTTGTTTTAAACTTCTTATTGATTCCTCTGACAGTAGATATGGGCAGGTGCAGGCGAGTGGCTATTATCTTGTAGCCATTGCCTGACTTGTGAAGGTCGACACACATCTGCCTTACTTGAATGGTGTGTTCCTTTGTCTTTCCCATGTTGAAGAGTGGATAAGAGAAATGGCCTCTGTGTCACGTCATATTTATACCCCAGGGAAACAGGAAGTGATGAATTGCTAATTGAATGTTCCTAGATACTCTGATCAACTTTGTAAACTACTGTAGAAATGACAGAAATACTTCAATTACATTTATTTCCTAGGAATTGTTAGGGGTGCCAATAATTGTGGAACAGGTGATTTTATGAAAAAAAATTATTTCTTAGTCAGGGATTTTTGTTTCCCCTTAAAATTCACTTGAGTTGAAGGTTACATTTTTCTACAATTTTCAGGATGAGAGTATGCTTCTGCAATAAAAATTTATTTTAAGGCTTTTAACACATCTTAACCAGGGGTGCCAATAGTTATGGAGGGCACTGTAATGTAGCAAAGGCCTGAAAAAGTGTCATTTTTACATTGCACCACCGATTAAGTGACAGAACTGAACTGAATTATACTTTTAGCGAATGCGTTTTCATGTTTTTAGATAGGCTGCCCCATTTAAGCAAGCTGCACCCAGTACGCAGGTTTGTAAAACTGATGTATAAGCCGTGGCCTATCGTTGGGGAAATAATTAATTATTTCACATAATTATTACAAATGTCATTTAATTCATTAATTAAATTAATTAATTGTTCCAAATGAATATGATATGTAAATTAATTGCTCAGAATTAAAATCAAGGTTGTAACATCAGAATTTCAAAGAATATTATTAATTTGGTATAATCTAAAAAACAGTTTTAAAATGTTTGCACAAATCTAAAAGTTTCAGGTTAAAGTTAATTTTTTTTTACATTAAGGACATAAAGGCCACTTTTTGTTTTTAATCTGGGACAATTTAAAATAACTGGATTGCACCGCTTTGAGAAAATAATTTGAATTGATTTTTAAAAATACAAATTAAACTGAATAAAATATTTACATTGAGTCAATGACAAATATTACATGGAAAATAACGTGACTTTTTTCTCAGTAACGGTAACAGAGTAACATTGGAAAAAGTCATTTGCTAGATTACCCGTTACTGAAAAAGAACTCTATTACTAACACCATTTATTTTTAACGCCGTTATTGCCATCGGTGGTGACCAGACTTTCAGCAGGAACCTGTCCTCACACCAGCATTTTCTAAATTTGTGCAATTAAAAAAAGAGATGCATATTTGCAAACAGAGTTTATTAGCAGTTATTTCTAAAAGAACAATATACTGTACATCAGGAGTTTTCAACTGCTTCTCTCCCAGAGACCACTATTCAAACTAAGCAGTAGTCTGCAGCCCACTGTCCATATGTGTGTGGGTGTATTTTTATTTTTTAGATATTATATTGTTTTTCTATTATTTTATAAATATTTGGATATAGCAGTTTGGTTAATGACCCCAGTTGGGATTAAGCAGTTCAGATAATGAATGAATCAATGAATGAATGAATATTAGACTGTTTAGAGATTTTAGATCATAAAGATGCTAACATCATCTGGAAATGTCATCATCTTAAAAATAAATTCTTAATAATAATAATAATAATAATAATAATAATCTTTTAAGTGATTTCAGTAGTGAAACTGCATTGCATGTCTCGACCAACTGTGTTGCCATCATGGACCACCAGTTGAAAACCCCCGCTGTGCATACAGTATGTGAGATTTAAACATTAAGGCAACAGGAAGTCTGCTAACTAGAGAGGTTTTGAAAATGGCCAATAATATTCTGTAAATAACTGCAAGCAGTTATTACGGGGGCCATGCAGTTTGCAGCTTTATCAGTTTTTTACGAATTGAAGTACATATATGTTGAGATTTGATATCTTTCATCTTTTTTTCTACGTATTTACGGTTCAAAACTTATTCGGCTAACTTTAAAATAGTTTATTATGGCGCCAATAAGTGGGATATCGACTTTGAAGTGAAGCTTTGCAGCCATATAAAGAAATACCTGAAAATGTGTTTAATAATTACTATAAGAGAGTGTCTAAAACTGTAAATTATAGTAAAGTTTCCTTGTTTAAACATATGTCTTGCTGAAATTGTTTCAAAGTATTGATTTGCATAATATAGCCATATGAATAGATAAATTAATGAATGTGCTCAGTAACTATTAAAGAAGAATATGCTGAGATTTAAATAATACGATTTCTTATTATGAAAATTAGCGGTAGCTCACTCAGAGCTAGATTTCTATGATATTCAGTGTGTGGCATTGCATTACTATACGAAGCCGAGCACATTTATTTAAAAAATTACAGCCAAATGAAAACCTAAATTAAAAATATACTAATAGTTAAAGAAGAATGTCTTGGGATTCAAATAATACCAGTTACATGCAGATTGGATAAAAATCCAGGATCTAGTTGACTAGTTATGCCGATTAAAGAAAAATCCAATATGGGAAAAGATACGTTTATTAAGATTCGCCTTGACCTAAGAAATAAGATAATATATGACTTGTAAGAATCTGAGCTACGATTCAAAAGTTATTACGGAAAACGCATAATAGCTTATTAGCGCCACCAAGTGGTAAAGTGGTGCAATTATTATTTTTTTGCCTGAGAAGTACGTGATGTTTGAAATGTTGAAATATGGGCAAAGTGGCGCAATTTTTTTCCCTCAGTATTGGGTAGAGTAGAGCTGTTGCCCACCCAGAGCCGAATTTCTATGACACTCGGTGTATGGGTTTGCAGTCCTACGCCAAGCCGAGCCCATTTATTTGCATATTACAAAAAAATGAAGACCTAAATTAAAAATGTGCTCGATAATAATTAAAGAAGAGTGTCTGGGGATTCAAATGTTACCAGTTGCATGCAGATTGGACAAAAATCCAGGGACGAGTTCAAAAAATATGGGATTTCATTTTATGCAAATTAGCGAACAATCAAATATGGCAGAAATAGATGCGAGGGTCTAAAAAATTTGTCTTAAACCAAAGAATAAGATGATATAAGATTTTTGAGAATCAGAGCTACGGTTCAACATTTATTTGGTAAAATGCTAATTTTTTTTGGAAAATTGCAAAATAGCTTATTTTGGTGCAATTTTTTTTGCCTGAGTAGTGGGTGGGGTACCGGACCTACCTGCCAAAGCTGTAGGTATTACAGTTTTTTCTCCACAACCCGTTTTAAGGCAGAAAAAAAAAATCGGCACAATAACAATAGGGTACCACGCAGTGTTCCACTGCATGGCCCCCTAATGATACAGAATACATGGCTCAAAAATAACCTTTTGCAGTATGGTGGCAATATCCAAAATCCCACTTCAAAAGCAAGATAGGGCTGTGTAGTAGTCATGAACTAATTTTATTGAATTTGATGCAAAGCAAACATCAGTGTGGTAAACTACCTCTGTAGATGCTACTACGGGCATGTTCCATTCAGTATATGGGGTCTTAATTTAAAAGTCTGGCATCTTTCAATTCAGACCTTGTAAAACAAATTGGAAAAAATCCTAGTTTTGCCTGCTGAATTTCACGCTTTATCAGAAAAACATTCATCTTTATAGTGTTTTGGCCCTTAAGAATCTGCATTTGACATTTCTTCATTAGAACATACAGTAGTTGCAGTGTGTGAAATTTCAATCAATATGTGGATACATGGAAATAGGTCTTGGACGTGGTAACAAGGTCTGGGCTGAGGTAAAACTTCTCGATTTTATGTGATAGAAGTATACCATGGTACACATACTTTACACTCAATACAGAACTCAAGTAGATTATCCATACGCAACCTTAGTTTGCCATATACTATATGAAGAAGACATCATGATCAGGCATGCATTAAATCATGTCATATGACATAGACACTTAAAAGACACTATTAAAGGCATGGGCTTCCAGTATGTATTTATATTCCTGAGTAGTAGGTAGCAATTTACAGACAACATCAATGACATACAGAATATAGAAGATCACAGAACATATTGACTGGAGTGTCAAACTTTACCCTAGCTTTCTTTATTTCTCTTATAGGTCACATTTCCTACATGCTATACCAACACATTTAACAGAACTAAAAGTAACTATACCTGCCTAGTAGATGGTTAGAAGAAAGCTCTGGCTGCATCTGCAGGCGATTTTTATTGCATTGTCCAGTGTTACTGGCTGGTGCTTAGACTCTCCCCACGGTCTTCATTGCTCTTCGAGCTGTCCAGCTGCTCCTGCCCTGGGCTTCCCTTAAGAAAACGAAGAATCTTCTCTATGGTGGCTTCCTGATATTCATGGGACCACCTGTAGGATTAGAGACGTGAGCAAATAAATTTTCTAAATAAGCATGTTTAATTTAATGCCCTAATGAACATATCCGTCATAATCTAAAGCTGTAACAAGGTAAACAGTTCCTTTGTCAAAAGTGACTCACTTGATACCATTAAATGTGAGAATGGCACGCATATCCTCAGGCAAAGAGTTGGGATCAGGCCACATGAAGTTATCAGTGACGGGGACAATGTTCTTCTTTCCATTGAGAGCAGTGACAATTTCCTGCAGATGACACAATTCCTGAGCAACAGGTCCAGATCTTATATGTAAGTACTACTATGCATAAACTATAGATGAATAAAATACAGACATATTAACAAACATCATTTAGCAGACGGGTGTTTAAACAGAGCGACTAATCTATCGACTAATACATCTACTATAGTGGTTCCCTGGAGCAACTGGAGCCAGTGTACAAGAGGTACTGTGTATCCCCATTGGCTGGGTTGCGCTCCCTGGGGCAACTACTTTTTAGACATTGAGGTAGGATAAAACATAGCTTAAACAAGCAAGTAAGCAAGCAAGGGTATAAGAAGACCTGGCCTTTAAAGCTGTCTTGTAACGTATGGCTTGTATAAGCACATTTACGAAGATAACAGACGGCACTGTAGAAGCAATCTAGAAGCAATAGCCTGTTTGCCACTGGTTGGTTTGTGACAGCTGATTGCCAGTTTATATTATTTGGGAGGTGCATCCTTTTTAATGCACAGAAACTATGCTGGAATTTTAATTTATGTCTTACATTATCTTGTGACATCACAACATCATAAACTGAAGACAAACTGAACACACAGAAAGGCGATAGTAGCGACTCAACACAGACACAGACAAAACATTGCAGGAACTGATAATAAAGAGGCTAAAGTAGAGCGATTATATAGAAGTTAACGTAATGTTTCTAACGTAAAGGCAACTGTCCTCATTCTACTCTAAAACCATTCAAACATCTAACCTTATGCACCCAGTCTTTCATTTTTGTGTCGCCCATACACTTATCCAGAGCGTTGGCTGACAGCACCAGAATGAAGTTACGAGCTCTGTGAACGCTGCTTATTAGCTTGTCCTCAAACTTGCCGGCCTCCAGTTTTTCCACGTCAATGAAGACACTGAAGCCACGCACCTGCAAGTGCACTTTCAGCAGACTGGAGAGTAAAAGAATGAAAGCACACTTGCATTTCAAATAAGGACACACATTTTTTACATTTCCATTGACTGCTTATAGATTAACATTCACTGTAGAATGCAGGTGCATATCCATTGTTGTGTTTAAGGGTGGAAATTTGATTGCTGCTCTTAACTCTCACCTGGCCAACTGTGATCCAGTGGTTCGTCGGTAGCTGATGAAAACATCTGGGCCTGCAGGCTGGGCATCAGTGAGACAGGGTCTGGTGGGACGGCGGGCAGATGCCAGAATCTGGGCCCGGTGGATCCCATTCTCAATGCCGCAATCATATTGCAGTTGCTGGTCATTTATCTGCAGGAGGTTATTGCGGTCCACTCCAGACTGCACCATGCTGTAAGTATACTGACGGAAACGGGGGTCCACATCTGCCAACCAGTCAGCCAGGTTGTTGGGGTCACACATTGAGTAGTTGGCATAGGTCTTCAGGACCCGTAGGTCTCGCATAAACCTGAGTTTTTGAGAGATAAAAAAATTACCAGCCACAATGGGCATGTCATAAAACATAAAAAAACATTGTGAAATGTTCATTGTTAAAAACACAGAATACCAATCAAGTACTCACAAAATATCACTTTTTTGATGTAACTACTACTAAGTTAGTACTTCTTTTGAACATAAAACTGCATAAACCTTTTACGAGTGAGCCCAGAGGTGATGTCAAGATCATTTTTCAGGTCTTCCTCTGTGATGGTGAGCAGAAGATCTCCATCGACCTGCAGCTCCTGAAACACAGACACAATAACATGTGCATAAGAAAAATAGAATGATAATAAATGACACTGCATTGAGTTGCATATTTACTACTTTAAGAAATTTTTCAAATGGCCACATTGAAAGTCTTTTTTTAATCCAATGTCTAGGTTCTAAAACCAACAATGCCCAAAGAGTGTTATGTTTACTTAGGTTTTACTTACTTAGGTTTAGTTATAGTTATAGATGTTTTTAAAATGCTCGGTTCATCACCGAGAGACTCGAACTAATTTTCACACCCTTACTGCACTTTTATGCCATATCTGTGTAGCGGAAGTGGAGGGAAGCAAGCGATTTCAGAGAAATTAATTGATGTAAGATGTAAGTGGACAACTTGATTTTGAAGAAAAAGAGCACTGCTTCTGTTATTCTGTGCACAAAACAGAAGTAAATGTGTAAAAACACATCAATTATATTCTTTGCAATGTAAACACAGCACTCGCCACCCTCATGTGGAATGCCATGATTGCAAAATCGCTTCAGTTCAGTCAAATCTTTCCCTTTATTATAGACAAAACTCCTACTTAAACTGATAAATAACAACAACCAGCATTCTAATCATAATACAGCTATTTACTTGATATTTTCAGTGTTTATTTTGTAGCGTCCATTGCATTTTTGTGATACGGCTCTGAGTCATGCACAGGGGATTGTGGTTCACTCCCACAGAGAAAATATATCGAGATATATTATTTTTATGCCATATCGCCCACCCTACCTGGAACCGATCACTAAAGGCACTGAAGCCGATCTGCTGTAGCCACATCTGAACCTCGCCAGTCTTCCAATTGGGCACCGAGGAGAGGACACGATGTGGAACCTCCTCCCCCATCATGGTCAGGGCCCTCTTGGCCAGTGATACTGTGGTCGTATTACTGGAGTACATAACAATTCTCTTTAGGCTCTGCACTGCACCAATCTCCTGGAATATCTGAGGCAAGACAAACAAGAAAAAGCCAAAATAAACTATGAGGATAGCAGTATAACCACAACACGATATTTCATATTTGCATTTACCAGACAATATTATTCAGAACAACTTTCATTTCATAATGAACCCATGGAGCAACTTGGATTCTGAGCCCTGCTCAGGGGGCTCAGTAATGGTAGGGCTGGAGATAAAACAGAGACCAAGTACAGTGTTTCCGCTAGGTTTACAGCTTTGGGGGAGGGGGTAGGGTTAGGGTTTGGGTTAGAGGGACACCAAGACAAACACTTAAAGAAATCATGGTGTTCTTTTTATAACAGTTATCCACAAAGTGCAGCTTTTGTCACTGAAGTGTATCTTGTCAGAGGCTCTTGATATGAGAAGTCACAGATAATTTTGTTTACTTTTCAGGTGGTTGACGCAACGTGTGTGTGCGCCCACATGTCTGTGTATGTGTGTGTGGTTGGGTTTGCGTGTGTTTACGTGCGCACATCGGAGTGGAACTCCGCCGTATGCGATTACAGAAGAATACTTAATGCGTGGCCACAGATAAATAACTAATAAGGCTATTTAGTTTGTTTAATAAAAGGACAAGGTATGATTTCTGTTGTGATCTGGCATTGTATAGAAAATAAAATTAAAATAAATTAACTTGACCTTCTGGGGGAGCGGGGGTGCCATTGTGGGGGCGGGGCGACCCCCTAATATAATGGTAGGAGAAAAACTGAAGTATCCTACAACTGAGCAGCCACCACCGCATAAATTATTAATATTGTGCACGTGTACATGCTGGAAAGGAGAAAAATGCTGGTTTATCAGTTTTCTGATTATCAGTTATCAGTACTCTGGTTAATCAGTTCTTAGTTGTATTGATTCAGTCCTAATCTGTAGATTTTGTGGACACTGACTCAAGTCGTTGGCATCCTGACCTTTTGATCTCCTGTTTCTGATGTTTAAATATTGCATTGTAACAAAAACCTGGAAAGATCTGTCAGTAAAGCTCTGTAGACTCTTCAGATTCCGATCTGAAAAGGTTTCAGACCTTTACTGACTGTAGTCTGTAGCCTCACCTTTGTATTGCGCTGTCGTGACTTGATGCTAGTCTCCACGCAAATGTAGAAGGCTGCAATGCACTTCCCCTCAAGTCGCATGCCATCCAATAGGGGAAGCAGGTGCTGCAGGTCAGCAGCTGTGCGTCCCTGCACACTGTCTGTGCTGTCCTGCAGGCTTCGCGTGAACTCATCTGGGTCCAGCGAGGCAATGAAAGGCTCCACCAACTCCAAAGTGCCTGACTTTACCACCTCCTTCTCCACCTCCCTGTTGGCAGCTAGCACGGCCACGGCAAGGCAGGCATGGAATCGGATAAGCTCATCTTCTTTGGAGAAAGCCAAGGGGAAAAGCCACTCTGCCGCCTGCTTTTCAATCATCAGACGCTGGCAGTAATGCCCGCCGTACATTGCGCAGTTGGCCAGGGCCACAGCACAGTGCCGCAGAACGGTGGGGTCAGTGCCGCGGCACCAGAAGAGAAGGGCATCCAGGGCCCCATTGCTGATGAGCTGGATAGACGTCTCTTCAGTGTGTTTGAACATGTGCTCCAGGATCCCTGAGATGCTGCGAGCCAACTGGGCATCGTTGTGCTCACGGGTCAGGTTCAGAATCACTCCAAGCCCCATGCGGGCCACATAGTCCCTACAGACGTTCAGAGGTGAGAAAACCCTAGGTTAAAAAATATTTGTTTTTTTGTTTCTTTTTTGAAATACATAAATTTTTAGATAAGTAGGTGCTTCTAATACCAAACTTTATTTTTATAAATATTTCTGTGTGTCACTTGGCCTTGTCCATGTTTTTTAAATGTCGCCTTTAAAGAACAATTTAAATGCATACATTTGTATATAAAGTACCTTGGTCAATACTGAACAGACACTGAATCAAATCTCTGTGTGTGTTTAGGTATAACATTTTACTCAAAAAATGCCACAACACTAAATAAAGATTTTAGCCTAAAAATATTAACCTATCTTCTTATAGCTGCTAACAAAATATAAATATGAACCCATATTTCCCTTGGACTATTTTTGTATCTTTGCTTCTTTAAATAACTAACAACTCATCTTGAACTATTGCTTATTGTACATTAAATGTTCGTGCACCCGGTCGCCCAGAGGAGGATGGGGTCCCCCTCCGAGTCTTGGTTCCTCTCAAGGTTTCTTCCTACTAGAGGGACTTTTTCCTTGCCACTGTCGCCTCAGGCTTGCTTGTTGGGGGGTTTAGGCCGGTTATATGTAAAGTGCTTTGTGACAATGACTGTTGTTAAGAGCGCTATATAAATAAATTTGAATTGAATTGAATATTTGTGTATTTATTGTATTGCAAAGAGAACTTGTTATTTTAACTGTATATAGGCAAGTCCTGAAAATAAGTCATTTAATATCCCTGCTCATGTATAAAAATCTGAGTTAGGCCAAACACAGATCACATGGGTGCAGTGTGTGTAAGAGGTGTCATTGTGGCCTACCTGTTTTCTGAGATGAGGATCTGCTCCAGCAGCTTCGCGGACTCGTAAGTGATTTCCACCGCAGACGTTTGAAGAAGCTGTAGAAGCAGCTCCAGACCTCCGTCCAGCCTTATTCTGTTACAGATCTCCTCTGCTACTTGTCGGCCAATTAATGGTAAAACCCATGCCTCTTCAACCACCTGGAAGGTTTCGGCAATGGCGCGGCGTGTTTCAGACAGATCGCCGGTGTCTTTGGCGGATTTGAGTGTTTTTATGGCCGAACGCAGCTCCGGCAGGGATACGTCCAGCACGGCCTGGACATCGGCGCTGATGCCCGGAGAAACTGCTCTTGAGTCCGAGCCCGAGCCCGAGCCCGTCCTGCGGGTCTGAAGCCGACTAACATATTCAGGAACCGTGAGTCTGTCCGAGCTGAACATTGACAAGTATCGACAGATCTTGCTGAGACAAAGAAGGAAAGACAATAACATCTAACAACCGCTTCTCAGCCTCGAGGGGACGCGCGATGCTTCGTTAACAGCATGGGCCCAGCATCCGGCATTCACTTTGTGGTCTGTTCGGATGTCAAATTAATTAACCATGAAGCAGCTAAATTGTTAAACTGCTCGATGCAAAAACATCTGAGTTATTAACATTTGGGTTATTTGACAGTCCCACCAAAGTCTTATCCAAATTACATCACCCGCTGATGTAACAATTTGAAAAAAGCGAATGGTCACTTACTTAAGCATCTCGTCTAAGCTGATTTCAACTATTATGGTCGAGTAGAATTCTTCCTGAGGGCCTCTTGTTAAAGATAATGTTCCACAAGCAGAGGCTGGTCTGTTATACAAAATCAAAGCTATCACCAACAGACTTGTGAAGCTACAAAGAACCCTATTGTTAAGTCCCCGTCGTCTCCTATCTCGTTGTTTTAGTTTAGAGAAAGTCGGCATCAGATTTTCTTGTTAGATGCTGAGTGTCAGGTTTGTACCTAAAATAATTGCAAAGATCCTGTTTCGCCCGCTGCGTCTCTGCCCAATATCGTCGTCCTTCTGAGCATCATCCGTAGAACCGCCCCAAGCAGTCGCTCTTCTCGCCTCAGCAACAAAGCAGCACGAAAGTCTCTCTGTCGCGCTCTGGTGGACGAAAGAAAACTGTAAATATAATTGTATATTTTGTATTTCTACTTTATTTGCCATTTTGTATTTTGAAATGTTGTTCATGTTTAAGTTCCAGAAGCAGGCTGTTTTGAAAAGACGAACTGCATTTTAAGATTCGGAGTACTTGTCTGTTCGTTATAAAATGTCAATGAATTTTTTAAGATAAACAGTAGGGCTGGGTTTGAAAAATCGATTCACCGATCAATATCGATTCTCGTTCGAAAAATTCGATATCGATTCAAAAATTCGCGGATCGATCTTTTCCTGCGGCTATGCACTACTTCTCGCGACCGCGCAAGGAGAGCTATAAAAACGTGAGAACGGCGAAACCCAAACCAAATAGAGCCATGGCTGAAGCTGCTCCGCTCAAATCACCGTCTGGCCTAAAGGCCGATGTTTGGCAACACTTCGGTTTTAAAACAAGTTATTTTATAACCAAGCAAAACTGGTATTGACACAAAGAAATCTCTAAATAAATCGATATCGAATCGAATCGAGAATTGAATCGGATCATGACCTTGTGAATTGGAATCGAATCAATTCAGGAAATCAGCAACGATACCCAGCCCTAATAAACAGTACATGCAGGTTTTAAGTCTTTAATGAATCTAGAATGAGTTATCCTTTCGTTATTGTGAGGTTTGACAAAACACATGTTACTTAATTGATTACAGAAAGGGAGGTCTGAAAATCTGATATTTGTTGAAACTTTAGGACGCCATGAGACACCAGAACAGTGACCCACCTGCCGGTCAAATGTGTGTAACCCAACATTAACACGGCACACTTTCACTCTTAAAGACAAAAATTAAGTAAGTTTAATACAGATTCAGATACAGAAGTTATATCACCATGGATATCAAATATAAGTTGAGGACTAGATACATATTTAACTTTATGCTGACATTTACAGCATGATTTAGCAGAACATCTATCAAAACTAACTTTTATTTCCTAATAAAAATGACAGTCATCCAGGAGAAATATGTGAGTAAGTTCCAACAGTGGTGGTAGTGATCAGGCCTGTCATGTGGCTTGCTCGATCTACAATTCAATTTACAAGGCCCCGTCCCCCACCTTCCAAATGTGCCCTGGTCGCAGTGAGAATTGTGTACTTGGTGCCCTTTGACCCAGAACATGTGGCAAGCTGACTTGGTTCTAGAGTTTGCCTCATTCATAACATACAAATAAATGATAAGAACTATTTCTAACTTTCTAAGTAATATTTAATATTTCTAACTTATCTAATTAAATTGTATGTTTACATAGTTCTTTAAATATGTTTCTGACACTGATCCACAATATAGTTAAACTGGTCTCACTGTCTATCTCAAGTTAATGATTACACATGCTGAATGAAAGTTCAAGTAAACAAAAAAGGTGAGTGACATCTGAGAATACTGATTTCCCTGCCTTCATCACAACAGTTTCTTTGGCACCTCCAAAATTACCATGCTCCAGACATGAGGCCGAAGCTTCTTCTAGTGTTAACGCTGCTAACTTCTACACTTGCAGCAGAGGGTAAGCCATATAAAAATATGACAGTGTTTTCAGGCTTGGTTTATGAGGTAAATTCTCCTTACTTAAACTATTAACTTGAATACATGTTCCAAATCTAGTGCAGCTTTAGCTATCATATTTGGTGAACTGTTTAATTTGGACTTGACAATTTTTGACATATCTGGTATGCTCTGTTTGTTAAGAGTCCTGCATGGAACGTTGTGAAAATGGCTTTGATGCAACGGAAAAATGCCAGTGTGACTCAATGTGTACATACTACCGGAGCTGCTGCACTGACTATGAGACCATGTGCCGCATTACGAGTAAAAAAGAATTATTTCACACGTGAATTGCACACAATAGTTTTTCTCTTAATGAATGAACTGTTATCCATTAGCTTTTGTCAAATAATGCACAGATACACACTGCAACTGTGGTAATTATGATCAGTCGCCTGTATTTCATTTTCACTTACTACAGCTCGGGGTGACATGTTTCCAGCTTTTCCAGAGGATGAGGAGAATAGCACAGTGGTGCCTCCTACTCCCAAAACTGAAGCTGTAAACATGATAGCTCTGTTGACACCTAAGCCACTCACTCCGTTATACAGTACAGTTACAACAACCCCAGACACTGATGCTGAGGTGTGCAGTGGCAGGCCATTTGACTCCTTCATGCAGCTCAAAAATGGCTCAGTCTATGCCTTCAGAGGTGGGAGATATTAAGTTGTTCCTTTTAGTTTTCTTTTCCTCATCTCTCTGCCAGTACTCTGCATTTTTAATAAAGATGTACTTCAGCCTTAGACTGGATAAGAGGTTTTTGTTTCAAATACAGGGAAGTACTTCTTTGAGTTGAATGAGAAGTCAGTGCAGCCAGGTTACCCAAAACTTATCGAAGACATTTGGGGAATAAAAGGCCCTATTGATGCAGCATTCACCCGTGTAAACTGCCAAGGAAAGACATACATTTTCAAGGTGTGGACACATTTAAATCTATTTTGACATCTATTATTTGACATCTAATCTATTTTCAAATCTATTAAATCCAAACATCATAACCAAACATAACAAGCTATTCTATACATACCTCAAGGTCATCTGTGAGAAAAAAAAACCCAGTGAGCATCATTTTATATAGGTAATGATCTAAATGTAAATTCTTTATTTAGGGGAACCAGTATTGGAGGTTTAACAATGGTGTCTTGGAAGAAGATTTTCCAAGGGATATTTCTGTGGGATTTGAAAATATTCCAGATCATTTGAATGCAGCTTTTGCTACTGCTGCTCACAGCCATCATGGCAAAGAGAAGGCCTACTTTTTTAAAGGTTAGGCCATTGGTATAAAGCATGCTAAAAATGTAAACTCTTCTTGTTAAAAATGAAACCGACTTTATTGATAAGTCCCAGTTTTCTTACAATAAAATTTTTGCTTGACAATGATTTTTTATATCTCTCCTAAGGTGACCAGTATTATCAGTATGAATTTAAACATCAGCCCTCTCATGAGGAGTGTGTTCAAATGGTGAAAAGTTCCCCATCTGCACTTTTTAATCGTTACACCGATATATATTATAACATCTGGTCAGAGCACTTCAGCCAGCTGTTTAGTGGAGGTAAGCAAGTACCTAATAATGCACATTATGACTTCAGGAATAAACCCTAAAAATCTGGTTATTTTATTTCCAGTTCAGAGTCATCATGGTGGTCATCACTTCATCAATACGGACTGGATTGGTATCAAATCCCCAGTAGATGCTGTGCTAGCTGGGAGACTATATGTCTCTCCCAGACACTTACAACGACCCAGTAGGAGACGCCAGCATCTCAAGCAACAATGGGGTGAACAGTGGGGTTATCAGTGGAGCCAGCAGTGGGATCAACAGCGGGGCCAACAATGGAATTCCAGACGTAGACACAACCGATCTCCTTCCTGGGAAGGTAATGCTGAAAAGAGTGTTAGAGGTGGACAGCAGTTTGCCAGGGGTTTTAGAGAAGACGGATGGAGAGGAAGAGACAGGCGAAGGAACGGCAATCAACAGCAGTATGACTACGATTATGACTACAGGCTTTCTGAGAATCCAGCATTAGATTTTTTGCATAGGAGACAGCCATTGCAGAGTGTCTACTTCTTTAAAGGAGGTACTAGATCCTAAGTTGTACATTTTATATATTATTTTTATATTCCTGCACAGTGTTTTATGTTCAATGGAAACGGTTTTCTCTGTTCTGTTTTGCAGTTCAATACTACAGGGTAGATTTGCAGACTAAGCGGGTAGACCACGCTTTTCCTCCATATCCACGGTCTATTGAGAAATATTGGCTTGGCTGTCCAGACTCACCTACAGCAGAGAAGAGATGACTTTCCATAACACTGCATTATGGATTAAGTATCTGTAAAAATGATACAACACTATATGATAGGGAATTAATGTAAAGCTTAATGAAATCTACTCTAGATGTAGTCAAACATGATAATTTCAGTGATAATGAAACGGTATAATATATATATTATAATATAATATATAATATAATTTGAAGAAAAAACAGTTATAACAAATAATATAAAAGGCAGAGAGCTTTAAACATATGAATGCATCTTTTCTAGGTTATCTGCATTAATTTCCATTAAGATATTATAACCTACACTTTGCACATATATTCTTGTTTACAATAATTACAGACAATTAGAGAGAGAGACAGAGAGAGATGAGGAGAGAGAGAGAGAGAGAGAGAGAGAGAGAGAGAGAGAGAGAGAGAACGTGCGTATGTGTGGATCACTGCGTGTGTGCCTGTTCATGAAGCCCGTGCTAGACAAAGAGCATCCTGATGGGTTTACTTAGCAAAATAAGCCAATCAGATTTCACTGCAGGTTAGGGTCGGGGCGGGGGGTTAGGTCGGGGTGGACCTCCCTGAAATGATTTTTGCAGGTTGGGATGTCTGTAATTATTAGGTCTGCTGTGATAATACAGACTATTTAAATAAGTACTAAACTGCATATTACTCTATAAATGAACCTTACAAGAACACAAGGGGTGAATTTTGACAAGAACAGTCTGAAGTAAGTAAGGATTCTCTCAAGAGACTACAAAGCAATTCCAGTCATTTAAAACAACAGATGTGTTTGAATCAGAGCTGCACAGACCGACTTTGTTGTTCTATGGTCACTGATAAAGAAATAAATCTGACTAAACTGAAACATGAGATAAACTTATTAGGCTCGCTGCCATTTCCTCATTTTTAAAAAGCAGTGAGCAGTTTAAAAGTTTGAGCCAGTGCCAGTCCAAGCTTTATGGGGCCCCCCACCATCACCTCAATGTTATTTTTGTAATTTTTTAAAATATAATTTCAAGCGCTCTTGGGGGCCCCCTAGTGGCATGGGGGCCCAAGCAGCCCCTTAATTTATTCCAGACGTAGACACAACCGATCTCCTTCCTGGGAAGGTAATGCTGAAAAATGTTTTGGGCCAGCTCTGATTTGAGCCTATTAAATGTAGTAAAAAATCTCCATTCTTTCTTGATCTTCTTTAAACAGTCCCATTCAAAGACTTCATAATCATTAAATATTAACCTTCAATAAAATGTTTTTTAATGTATTACAATATCCTCTCTCATGTGAGCTATTTAAAGATGTAGCAACAGAAATTTGCATCCAAAAAACTCCAACAAAGGCAGAGATTTTAGAAAGAAATAACAAAGGCTTAAAATGCACATGTAGTATGCTGTTTATTCATATGAATCTAAATAAACAGTGTTCTTTGACTCTTCAGTTTTAAAAATACAGTATTATTATTTTTCAGACAACAAAATGTATGACTTAACTTGTCATTTTAATAAACAGGTCCTGCCTGTTTTAATTTGTAAAATTATTTTAATATGTTTTGTAGTAGGGGTGGGCAACATAGCTCAAAAATGATATTGTGATATAGTATTTCTGGGAGTTTTTAAGATAACAATATCATAGACTATATCCCAAAATACAGTTTTTCTTTCTTTTTTAAATTAATTTAAAGAACATATTAATTCAACATCCTATCATGAAAGGAATCTTTTGCCTTTAACATATCTAGTAAAAACAGTAAATATTATACATTATTATACAATATATATTTCTCTTATTTTTCCAGTTATTAAACAGTATCTCGGTATTCAGATTCTATAAGGTTATTACTGATGAATACAGTTTGAAATATCAAGTAAGAAGTAAACAAAAATAAATTTTCAATATTTTGGCCAAAAAACAACAAATCAAATAATACCGCAAAATTAACTCAACTGTCCCTTATAAACTGTGTCGCCATCTCCGCCATATATATATAAATACGGTGCAGTGGTTAGCACTGCCACCTCACAGCGAGAATAACTTGGGCTCGACGCCTGGGCCTTTCTGTGTGGAGTTTCTGTGCTTTCCCTGTTTTCACGTGGGTTTCCTCCGGGTTCTCCAGTTTCCTCCCACAGTCCAAAAGCATACAATATAGGTTAATTGGTCAATCTAAATAGGTGTGAATGGGAGTGTGATTGTGCGAGTGTGTTGATGCCTGCCTTGCACCGGTGGTTCCAGGGATAGGCTCTGGTCCCCCCCCGCGACCCCGACTGGGATTAAGCAGTTTGGATAATGAATGAATGAAAGACTATATATACGTATATTCAAAAATAACACCATAGACTTGATCTAATTTGATGTAGCCTAAGCTAATATAATGATGTAACATCATTACGGCGCCAACTTAGAATATGGTGATATTCATTTTTAGCCTGGGATTAATAAATATCCTGGGATTATCGAGAACGGTGCAATATGGCACCCCCTGTTTGGTAGATATATGTTTCCTATAGCAATTTAGCCCTTGGTCATGTCAGTCTGAGTTTAAAAACAGTTTGACCTCATGAGTTCTTTATATGAACATTTTCATAATTGGGTCCTTCCTCTTGCTCTACTAGATGGGCATAAACATTAGCCTCAGATAAAGTGACCACCTCCTCTGAGGTGGGGAGGGCCACTGTCTCATAGGCTGAGTCTGTCAGAGCTTCTTCCAGAGTAGCTGCCCCTATGTCACTCTTTGCTTCTGTGCCCTGTCCAGGGCTTTCAGGAACACTCTTGAGTGTAGAAGACATAGGTCTCTTGGGAGCACTGTTTTCTTCCTCCACTACATTGGGAGAACTGATGGAGTTTTGTTTCCTACGGCTGGGTTTTCTCAAACACACCTCTGATGTGCTGGCAGCCTGCTCCCATGCAGTAGCCCGTGCACCCAGCTTCTGACATGGAGGCTTTGTCATAGCCTGCTCCTTGCTTTTAGGAAGGTTACCTTCCTCCCTTTGCCTCTGGAGGCTACCCAGTCTACGAAGCATTGTTTGAACCAGTCCCTCAGAGTTGCTCTCTGGCCTTGTCAAACAAGGAGCCTTACCCACAGTCACATAGATGGTGGTCACTTTTTCTGTGACCGTTTCTGGCTCCTGCCCATCAGAGGAAGCCTGGTGCTGGAGGCTCTTCTTGCTACTGGACAGAGTTCGCTGCCTACTCCCTGGTACAGTGAGATGAGTTCTTGACGGGGTGGAACTGTACCTATTTGAATCTTCCTGTGAGTTCTCAGGTGACGGGTTACCTGCTTGTTTCTCTGTGGTAGAATTGACTTCAATAATCTTCTCCTTTTCTCCTTCTACCTCCCAATGACTCTCCTGTGCCCCCTGCAGTGTGGAGAGCATCAAGACTCCCCAGTGCCCTTTGGGCTTGCGAGAGGTTTGTGGCAGCTCCTGGGCAGATCCCCGGCGCTCTTTAGAATTGAACTTGGTACCTTCAGCAAAGGAGACGGATGGCCTCTTGGACTTGGCAATGCTGGAGGTACGGGGGATGTCAAATGCTAGGGTCATGTCCTCACTGCTGAACACTGATGGGTCAGGGACAACGTTAAACTTAGAGCTCAACTCCTGGAACTCACCTCCTGCCACAGCCGGGATATCTGCTGAGAGCAGAGATTAAATGTTTTCACTGCCTTCATGTTTGACTGGCTTGAGTAAATTAATGGAATTTTGATATCTCAACACCAGAAGTAAAAACAGAACACAACACACAAAAAGCATGCTTAACATCACCATGGAAAATGAACACCTTGCTTTAAAAGAATAAACTAGTATAGATTTTAGGATGGTCTGTGACTGTGCTTTGCTGGCTCAGTTTATGGTAGAAAGTGTCCATAACACTGTTTAGGATAAACTTATAAAATAAAGAAGTCCATCTCAAGTCAGCTAAAATCAGCTTGCAAGGTTCAATTTCAAACAAGTCACATGAATGGATGAGAGGATGGTGCGGCTTGTTTACCTTCTCTGGGAGGTACACAATATACTACCTCTCCATCCTCATCTGTCTCAAAAGAGTCAGTGATCCAGCCAGAAGAAGGGGGCTCAATGAAACTGTGATTAAATGTTAGCTCTGGATCGTGGTGGGAAACTGAGGGTACAATTTAAAACAAGTAACACTAATAAGAGTAGTTAGCCACAAAACAGCACACTGTTATGTAAATGTCATTTGTAAACGAAGCCTAACCTGTAACCCGAGGTAGTCCAGAGGACCAAAGAGTGAGACACGGCATAGCTGAGCTCATGTTAGCCAGCACAGCATACACATGGTGCTTCATGCGGCTTGTCTTGCTGCCATCCTCTACTGCCACCCTGTGGTTTATTCAGAGAAATCCTGAATTTGCTTCTCCAATTAGTAAACACATAACAGAAAGGGACAAGACAATCCATTATTAATTCTCCAGGTGAAAAATCTAACCTGTCCTTTCCATCAGCTGGACTGCCACAACAGCAGCAGCAAAAAAGGAAGGCAAGAATAAGAACCAGCGAAGATATCAGGAGCCCTGCGAGAAGCACTGCCCGAATGCCTGGGAGTAATACAAACAATCACATGTGAATTGCATTTTTTTAATGTAATGACACAATGCCTTGAACAGATTAAGGCCTCTGTGCACATACTGTAGGGACATGCCCCAGTGGTGGGATGGCATGCATTATCGCCACAGTCACACACCGAAGAGCAGTTTACTCCATATAATCCATTTGGGCACGAACTGTTACACCTACAAAACCGACAGGTCTGGTTAAACTCCTCTTCCAAACAATATGCACTTTACCTATATTGACAGCATCCTTACCTTTCACCATGAAAGCCAGGGTAACAAATACAGCTTCCTGTCACATGATCACAGCGTCCATTGAAGCACAATTGGCAGATAAAGCGGCAGCCATGCCCAAATGTGCCATCTGAACAGGGCTGATCACACCTGTAGTGGGAGAAGCCAGTGAGATGAACATAACAGCACAGTTCTCACAGGCCAGATACCTACGATTTCTGGAAATATCCAAAACATTCCAAGTTTTACTACTTTTCAAATGCACAGATTCATCATTTGCCTTCAACTAAATGTTCTGGAAATGTGTTAAAATCTACATGGAGGTATCCAAAACAGATTAAACTACTCACAAAAAGGGGTCCATAAGAACCCATTTAAGATGGAGATATTGCTTTTTTCAGTATTTCTAAAGGCATAGCAGAAACCAGCGGTAAGTCTAAAATCTCAGTTTAAAGACAATATGACGAGTACTAAATGGGTAACAAATCTCCTTCAGACATACAAGCCACTCTATTTGAACGCATTATCAAAAATCTCTCTTAAAACAATGATTACTGCTTATACTTGTTATACCTCGGCCCAGTCCAGCCAGGGTCACAGTGGGCACATGTTCCTCTCAAGGCATCGCATGTCTCGTCCTTCCTGCAGTGAGGACACACCTCCTTGCAGTGGTTGCCATACAAACCCACTGGACAAGGCAGGTCACACTGCAAGCCACTCCATCCTGGATCACAGGCATCACAAGAACCATCCTGCTTCGAACATGGTCGACCACCCTCACAATGACCACAGCTAAACATGTACATACAACAATAAAACACATTGACATTGAATTTCTCATATCTCATACCAGTATCTACCACTATCCCACACTGGGTTTCAAACTGATTCATGGTTATTTTTTTTACTAGTGTTTAAGAGTTAAACAAAACACCTGATCTATTCTGGAATAAAATGTCTTCCTTTTCAAACTAATTTATGAGAAACTTATGGGAGTAGAGATTATGGTTTATAAATCCAGTGCAATGTTGTAAATGATATCTGTCACAAACAACTGATTCAGCTACCATGCACTTCATCAAGGTTTACATGAATCAATTTTATTGGGGTAGAGAGAAATGAATACTGAGGGAAATGTCCTCATAATTGCATCTAAAAAATACTTCTCTCCTACTGAAAGACAATGACCACTTTTAATGACCACCATTAAATGATAAGCAGTTCATTATCCAGCCTACGTCTATGCTATATTTCAGCAGGATACAAACTGCTCTGAATGCCAACGTCTTTCAAAAAGCATAACAATTACTCCTTACAGCAATTACCTCTTTGTGCAGCCACTACCATAGTAGCCTGGACTGCAGGGCTCTTGGCAGGTAGGATTTTTGTAACCTGGTTCACACAAACAGGCCCCTGTATGTGGGTCGCAGTTGCCATGGCTGAGATTGCAGATGCAATGACGTTCACAATTTCGGCCCCACGTCCCCCTCTTGCACTGGCATTTGCCAGAATGCTGATGACAGGGTGAATCATAGCAGCTGCATTCCAAGCCACACTTCTTGCCCCAGTAGCCCATTTTACAGAGACAGTGACCTGTGCTTGGGTCACAGGTTCCATAATGGCACGGGCAGATCTTGCTGCAGGTGGAGCTCCACCAGCCATCGTCGCATGTGCAGTTGCCATATAATGGGTCGCATCGCCCATGACGCCCACATGTACAGCTGTTCTGGCAGAAAGTACCCCAGTGAGTCGGTAGGCAGGTACACTGCCCAGTAACAGGGTCACAATACCCATGAGGGTGGCAAAGACACTGTTTACTGCAGTCTGAACCCCAGAATTCAGAAGGGCAGCCTGTAAATGTGTTAAAGAGAACAATCAATACACCAATTGTCCTGTTCTATTCTTGATCAGGAATGCTCATCTCCGTATTTTAGGGCACAGGGGGCATGTTTTCACATTAAACCAGCTATAACCTATCTGAATCAACTTGGCAAACTAAGCTCAGATTCCTTTATTGTTGTTTTATTGTGCACTTTTGTTGAGATACCATTTCTCCTAGCCGACAGCATAAATAAATTAAACAAAACATTAGAATTAGGAAAAGGATGAGTTAAGACAGAATTAAAAACATACATAACAATACACATAGTACACATACAGAAGTATTAGAAATCAGGTGTTAACTTGAGTAAAACGGGCAATGGACTGTAAGTTGGATTATATGAATTGGAGAGGAATAGCAGCATCCCTTTATTGTAGCATATCTGACACAAATTTATTCAAAAGAATGTAGCATCATTAACTGTTAACTGAGGCTTTTATTGCCTAGTACTTACGTGTTTTGCACTGGAACCCAAAGAAACCAGGCTTGCATCTGCACACTCCTGGATGCACACATACCTCATTCTGGGTACACATTGCCTCACCCTGGCACAGTGCTGATGAGAGATCAGAGAGTCATGTCAGAGATGTCACTGACAAAAAAATTATTGAACCATATATTCTGTACATGTTCATATACAAATGTTTTAGACTTATACTAATACTGTAACTTGAACAATAAAGACTGGACCATAAACATGTAAGGCATATCAAACTATGCATAATGGCAGCAATATTTCTTACGTATTATACACTCATCACCCTGCTGAGCCCATCCTGAACAACACACAAGAGAGGAGTCCCTGTTTATAAAAGGAATTAAAAATGTTTTACAAAAATATTCACAGAAACAATCTTCTCAACACACTCCACTGGCAAAAAAAAAGAAAAAAGAATGAAACTGAACAAGTAATAGTTGTTTTATGCAGCATTGCTTGTTGCCTTACTGACCTTTAATGAAATATTCCATTAAAATAGGTTTATTTCTAGTCTATACAGACTCTCATTCAGACATCAATGACTAAAACCACTTGAAAATATATTTTAAGACAGTTAGCATATTTTAAACATTTAAAAACAATTTTACATATAAGAAGAGTGAAAACAAGCTCAAAACATTCAAAAAAACTGAAAGGCTGTACCTGGGATGGAGGCAAACGTTCCTCCCTGTCGGTGAGAGCTTCTGAGTTGATACCAGAGAGCAAAATAGCAGCAGCCCCATACGGAACAGGTGACCTTTCAGACTTTCCATGTTTCAATGCTTGTGGAGACAAAAAGACCACCTAAACCCTGAACTTCTGTCCTAGTGCAGGCCCAGGCTAATAAACATCAATACTTCTTATTCTCTCTCTCTGTCCGTCTACTCTGGGACTGACCCATAAACCAGGGCCCTCAAAACCTCTCCACTTCCTCTCCAAGTTTCCTGGGGAAGTAAAGGCGGCTTCCACCAATTCAGTTAGTCAGTAGGCCTGTTTAAAGACACAGCTAGAATTCTGGGAAGAGGAGCATTGTAAAGCTGTTTGTGTGCGTGTATGTTTGTGTCTGATTAAGAGAGAAAGCATGACCAGATATCAGAAAATTGTCTAACAAACATAGTCCAATTTGCTATAAGGATCTAAAATGACCTGTGCTCCAGAAAAGGCAACCATTACTGTTAAGAACAAAACAAATAATAGAGTAATAATATCAATAATAATTTCAAATAGATAAATTTAATCTAATTAACAGCTCAAATGGAAGGGAACACGGAAGTTCAAACAAGGAGACCTAATGAGCGGCGGCGCGTCCAATCGCATAACTCCTAGTTCTGTATATAAGCAGTAACACTGGCCTTCTCTCTGCCATTACAGCCGTTTCGATTTCGCCTGCCTCCTCCCCTCCACCACCTTCAGCTTCCCGTCTTGGTCCGGGGCAGGCTCCTTCGCCTTCCTGCCTGGTCCCCCAGCCAGATTTGCCGGCTTCAGAGACGAGGGAACCAACGACCAAGCGACTGGCTCCCTCCAAAACTATCACATACACACTAAAAGACAGCTTGTTTTTTCCAATAAAAAGAATTCTTGTCATTCTAATCTGAATGGTCTCCTTTTCTCAAACATATGAATACAGAAAATATTGATAATTTTACTGTTCTCACTCAGCTACAAAGTCCAACAGCATGTGTGAGGCATTCTACATTTGGTATAAAAGAGAACTGAATGCATCCAAAAAGTTCTCTGCTTCCTAAGTAATGCCCCATAAAAATCTTGCAACAAAAGGTTTTCATGCCGCTTTAGTGCACTGAATATCAAACAGGGAGTCAGTTTTCACGCAGTCAAAGATAAGATAAAGATACAAAGAGTAACTGTTCGCTGCTGTATGTAGTGAGCGGCACATAGACTGGGGTCAATTTTAGACACAGCGTCTAAAATTCTTTTGGACCACCAGACAGTTGTGATTTGAGAGTACTCCTTTAATCTCCGGTTTCCCCTAAAGGAAGCACACACTTCCTTTCCATAAGACAGTGACACTCAAAAACATCAGACATAAAAACACACTAGCCAAGCCACAATGACACACGGCAAATAATCGTCATACAATTTTTAAATATCATATATTTCCAGTGTTGAGATCAATATAAATTCATTTTATACACTGTACTTTATTTTAAGTAATCTTACCAATGTTTAGTAATCTTACCATTCTGATAATGTCTGTCTTAATGAACTGACAAACAAATTAGCCTTTTTAAGTTTTACAGCAAATGGTATTGAAAGTTGATTACGCTTGTGCACAGTGTATACTCATATGGCAATGTATGTGTGCACAAAAAACCTAATGTATTCCGAACTATTTTTACTTTGCACATATATTGGAAACAATGCTGTTGGTTTGCATTTTTGGCTTTTTTTTCCCCCATTTTCATTATACAATTTTCATTTAATTGCTTTCATTTTTAAATCTCTTGTTGCAAATGTATTAGTGCTATTTCTATTTCATTTATAATTAAATGAACATATATTTGTGGTCTATAGACAATGTAACATTAAAAAAAAAAGTTTAAAAAATCTGAATATTATATACAGTATAATTGTATGCTTCAAAAATGAGTACCATACTGTCCAAAACTTCATAAAGATTCTAGACTCACTAATGTTTACAAAAAAATATGAATAAACAAAAATATGAAAGGCACTAATGCCCCCTGGTGTCTTAATAGTATTGTGTGATTGTTTATCTTTCTCTGCTGGCATATTTGGTTAAAATTCAAACTAACATACACTCTAGAAAAATACACTCTTTAGAGAACACATTACATTTTTGTCCACTGAGACATGCAATTTTATATTAAAGGAATACAAATGTATTCTGTTTTAAAATATAGATTTTTTGTACATAAAATTCAGACATTATCTAATGCTTTTCTTTGCTGCCTCAATGCCTGAAAAGTTTATGAGAATGATTGACAGATTGATACTTTTGCAATGCATAAAGCTTTACACCTATGCGCCATGTAGGGGTTCATTTAGGAAGCCCAAGAAGAGGGTTTAGGACAGAGGTCATGTGGAGCATTAAGGCTCCTCCTCGGCCTCTGGCTCCTGTTCATCCGCGTTGATGATCTCCCACGCTGAGCTAGACGTCTGAGGGCTGGGGCTCTTGCCACTGCTTGAGCGAGTCAGAAAGCCAAAACTAGGAGGCGGAGACAGCAGAGATTTCTGATGAGATTTTGAAGTAGCAAAGTATGTGACAGGGAGGGCAATTTCCTCCGAACAATGATAAGAGTTTAAAATAAGACGTCACACTGCTTACCTGAGATTTGAACAATTTGGTCATAGAAACAAATAAAAATACTTATATACTATAACTTCAGAAATCAATGGATATACAGTACACAAAAATTCCACTTACAGTAAAAGTCATTTTGGTTGCCAGTATAAGAACCTAACAGGAGCTTGCTGCACAATATGTACAATTAACACAACACATGGCTACATACTAATCCACACCGGTTTTGACCCTCGTTTTTCATTCGTCTCATTCACCCATTTATTTATTTGTCTCTATTATGCACACAAATCTTGCAAGTCACACATGATGCTTCTTTATGACAAGAGGATTGCTAGTTTCATGTAAACAAAAGGTGTTTATGTGACACCGTGTAATCACATATGAACATTACAGGCACTTACAGGTTTCTAATTCGTGATTCTGGAGGTCTGCTGTCAGTGGAGTCTGTCTCAATGTGCTCAGTCCCTCTCCTCTCAAACAAAGGACCCTTCTCTTCATCACTAACAAGCACAAACAAAAAAGACATAGATATTACATAGTTGGTTATGTGTGTTTTTTACAAGTGATGTTGATTATATTTGTTATGATTTATTTTTAATACACACTGATTGATGCTTTAAATGTTTTGCCTTGATTATATAGTTTACACACAAAATAACTATCATTTTAATTGAAATGGTACTGTATAAAACTAGATTAACCGAGTTATGTAAAAAACATCACTGGACATGTCTTGCCTTAACATACATGGATAATTAAGTCTCTGTAATTGGTAATGTCTCACCTGCTGCACTCATCCTCTGGAATTCCCAGCATTTTGGCCTTGATTACTGTGCGCTGCTTCTTTATTGTAGAGCGCACTGCCTCCATCAAAAATCCTGGGCATCTCTCATCATTCATAATCTCTCTGTGATGTTGAGGAGAACACATTGCATAAAGGTTAAAGAGCATGAGCATGAAAAAGATCTCTCATCATCAACAAGAAATAAGCCTTGGTAATACATGTTCATGTCAAGTAAAATAAGTTATGAACTTTATTACACATTAAATTATACAATGTTATGTGCAAAATAATGTGTTTGTACAATTTCAAATTATACAATCAATATAACAACCATTACTGATCATATAATCTGAAGAAGTATACTTTTACATGTACATAAATACATAATTGTACACATTGTAATATGCAGGCACCCAGCCCTAAAGGACATTAGCAGTGGTGCTTGTCATGGTGGTGCAGTTAATTGTTTTCCATTTTTGAATTTCAGACTCATGACTTCTGCTGCCAGGCCTTTCTCACCTCTGGTAATACGCAATCTCTTCTTGCATTAGGAAGAGGTTGGCCTTTAGCTCGTTCCTCTCAAACAGGATTTCCCGGACCTCCTGCTTGGTAAAACAGGGCCGATTTGGATCCTTCAAGTCAATTATCATCTTATCAGTGAGGTCAGTGGCTGGGTTTTTTTCCTATAAGAGGAAAATGAGGTGTCAAGTGTAATGTTACAGAGTTATAAATTACAGTGGAGGTTTTGAAAAACAGTAAAGTGATAAAGTAATTGTTTTGAATACATGCCAGTGCTAAATGACACCTGCTGACTTGCTAATGATTACCCAGACTTTAAGACATTTGAAGACAAAGTTAAATCCCACTTGTATGAAGGATTTTAATGTAAAACATGTCCTTAATCCCATGTTCTTCACTTCAACAGTTTCTTATTACAGTGATGGATAACTTAAATTGCTAAATTTATTTTCTCTGTAGAAATTAAAGTTAGAAAGAGTCATGGTGCAACCAACTGTCAGAAGAGCTTTTAGGTGTATTTTGATAATATAAAGCAAGGTTATTAAGTTTAATCACAATCATAAAATGATCTTTCTGCCTGTTAATTTCAAATAAAAATTTGTGAAGGTGTAAATCAGCAGATATGTCTGACTCATAGACAGGCAGGCTAAAGAACAATGACACACATAGACCCTGCATACAACCTAACATAAGCATGTTGAGTCTAGTAATGATCTACAAATGATACTGCAACTCAAACAATGAGGACAGATATGGTCTGCATATGGTCACATACTTTTAGAAGTGTATACAAGAATGTGTCCTGGGTGGCATTCAGGGAATGTCTACTCAACTAACAGATTCAAATAACTCTCTCAATGGCATGCATTCACGTATAAATTTATGGCATTCAGCAGACACTCCTTTTTAGAGTGATCGCCATTTTACAATTAAAGGCACAGTTTCCCTGGAGCAACTTGGGGTAAAAGGTCTTGCTCAAGGGCTCAAGGACCCAATGATGGTAGTGCTGGAGGTAAGATCTGAACCTGTCACAACATATTAAAGTGCAACAACAAGCAAATTGAACAGTCAAAACAAGCTTTACAAATGGAAATGACATAAGATTTGACTGCATATACTGCAGAGAGGTAAGATTTGATTATTTGAGAAATATGCCAGATGAGGAATCTGTCATTCATTCTCACAAATTTTTCAAGGATGTACTTGGAGCCATGGTTCGAATTACGGGGGTACTGTACCAAGACCCAGACCCCCCCAAAGAGACGAAAATAGCAGTATGGGGGGGGGGGGGGTAACACCCACCATTGTTGAAGTGCTTGCTGGATTTTTTGTGTTGATTTGCTCCAGCTGTTTAGTGAGCCGTTCTATTTCCTTTTGTTTCTCACACAGGTCAGCCTCCAGGTCTGTTCTTCTCTCCACAGTGCTCTTCAGCTGTGTGTGCATCATGTTCTGCTTATGCCGCAAATCAGTGTTCATCTTCATGAAACGCTCTAGCTGCTCTTGAAGCTGCCATACAAACACACACCACCCCACATCATAAAATATACGTTTTTCAAAATCCAAAACATCACACAATATCTAAGGCAATTTTCATTTTTTGAAAAACATTACCATACTATACTATGTTTAGTTAACTTCTATAAACATTTTAGTTTAGTGTCTTAACCAGTTTGACAAGTTGTCTACTTTGAAAAGTTGACTAGTAATGTAAGGTAAGCAAAATGTAAAAGTTGAACTCTCACAATTTGATTTTATGGAGTCACTACGTATTTCATTGGAAAAAATGAATGTGCAAACACAACATGCAAAACTTTGGTGCTGACTCTCTGAGGCAATAAAAAAATAAGGGAAAAGCATTCTGGTGTACTACTAAAATTACCAAATTTGCCATTTCACATCTGGCCTCCTGATTATCCCCCATTTTTAATTGTATACCTGTTTTTTCTCTTGGCCATTCAGCTCTTAGGTAATGTTCTGTGAGTTTACAGATGGAGACTGGATGCAATTTTGTGGTGGTTGAAGTGCCCCCCTCTGCTAAAATGGCCCCATTCCTGTAAAGTGCTTTTGGTGTCTTGAAGAGGGTATGAGGGTACATCCCTCTAATTTACATCCCTCTAATTTAAAATACTGCTGTGAAAGTATAAAACCCCAAGCAATGCTGCAGTGTCTCATAAAAGCAGTATATATCTGTGTTAAGATGAGCTTATAAAGATTTGTATTTGTACTTAAATGTTTCATTCACAGACAAAACTGTTATTATTTTATTCTGTGAAACACTGTAAGTAACCCTCAATCATAATCACACACAGAGACAGCTAAAGAAGTAAACAGAAGCTATTCAGAGAATGTGACTTTTGCGCAGACATGTATTATGAAAGGAGCTGCAGGCTGTGCTATAGTCTGTGGCCTTTAACGGCAGGCAGAAGGAGTAGTAATAACATACAACTCGACTCCCCCCCACCACCTGCTCCCTATACACACTGCACAATCAGCTGACGCTCCCCAAACACCATGCATGCCTGGTTATATCCATACCGCTTCCACCTCTTTAGACATTTTGGATATTTCCTGTGTTTTTGCCCTGAGCTCATCCCGTTGCCTGTCCACAACCTCTTTAAGTTTCAGCATAACCTCTCTCTCCTTTTGATGTGTAAGGTCTGTAAAAAGGGGAACACATTGTTAACAGACAGTTCATTATTTCATAACTGAATCATTTTTATGTTTATGGTTTCTAAATGTGTTTTCAGTGAAATGTATCATAATGTACTATACACAAAGCAGTGCAAACTAAAACTAAAATCTAAAAGTAACCATTTTTAAAAATGAACTTAAATTAGTAATTGGCCAGCATAAAAACTTTAATTAATTCATTCAACAGACACTTTCTTTCAGTATACCTTAAGATCCTACTGAAGCATCACAATAGGAAGGTTAAGGTCATACTGAAGCATCATGGAACAACATGGGTATTTTAATTTGTGGTGAATACTGACTGCTTTTCAAAATATGGTCCATGACTATCAAGGAATTTTATTAATTTAGAGGGAATGCTAGTGGCACAATTAGTACAAAATAAACTATTCACTTTAAGAAAACTTTTTTTATGTCTGTATTAGGACTAAAAAATTAAGCTGTCAATAAACCTGGCAATATGAATATACATATCACGGCCGCGTCCCCTTCGGCGGCCGTGCCACATTCACGGTCCCCACATTATTGAGTTGGGGAGGTGAGTCTGTCTTTTGGGATCACGTTTCGATGTCCTCCCTTCATGTTTCTTAGCTCACGTCAGGTTTTTGCGTAGTTGTGCACTTCCCCGTTAGCTCACGCCCTACTTCCGGGTCTAGTGTCTGCACTTCGTGTTCCCCCTTCCTAGTAGTTCACCGGTGAATTAGATTGCGTGTTTGTTTTCAGTTATTATTGCAAGCACCTGGTTTTGATTCAGTTCAACGTTCCTTTTGGTGTACTAGTTTATTAGCTCGTTTCATTTGGTTATTTTAGCCGATCTAAAATTTTCGTTATTTTATTCACCATCTATCCGCAACTGCGTTGTTCCCTCCTCTTTATTTTTTAACCACACGGCACCCATGACAAGACAGTGACATGACAAAACACTTTTTTAGACACTGCTATTATTCTGAGCACAACTGTATTGTCATGGGTGCTCAAAATCCTTATAATAGCTTTTATTTCCATACAAGCAAATGCATTACACTACAAATTTTATTCCAAAGAAAAACATGAGAAATTCAACACATTTGTGTTATTGCTTTACAGAAAGTGAAGAAAAGGGGATATTAGGCTGTTCCAAAAAAAAAAAAAGCAGCATCTGCATTCTTCTTTACAAACTCAAATATTCAATGTATAAACTGAAATGTTTTAAGATTTTGCTCTCCTTTAAATAATTGAACTAATATTTAGTTGTATAACCACTGTTTCTGAGAACTGCTGCACATCTGTGTTGCATGGAGTCAACCAACTACTGACAGGTATTCCAGCCCAGGATAATTGGACTACATTCCACAATTCTTCTGTAATTCTTGTTTTTTTTGTTGTTTTTTTTTGCCTCAGAACAGCATTTTTAATGTCACCCCACAAGTTTTCTATTGGATTAAGATCCAAGGATTAGACTGGCCACTCCATAACGTCAATCTTGTTGGTCTGGAACCAAGATGTTGCTTGTTTACTGATGTGTTTGGGGTTGTCTTGTTGAAACACCCATTTAAAGGGCATTTCCTCTTTGGCATAAGGCAACATGACCTCTTCAAGAACTCTCAGGTATTCAAACTGATGGGATGCGATAAACAGGCCCAACACCGTAGTATGAGAAACCTCCCGACATCATGATGCTTGCGCCACCATGCTTCACTGTCTTCAGTGTACTGTGGCTTGGATTCATTGTTTGGGGGTCGTCTGACAAACTGTATAGACCCTGTATAGACCACTAGACCCAAAAAGAACAATCTTGCTTTCATCAGTCCACAAAATGTTGCACCATTTCTCTTTAGGCCAGTCAATGTGTTCTTTGGCAAATTATAACCTCTTCAGCACGTCTTTTTTTCAACAATGGAATTTGCGGGGACTTCTTGACATATAATTGAGATATAATTTCTACCAAAAACAGTGATTGATCAGGTTAGCGATGTCAGACTGCTATTATTTTGATATAACATTTTCTCTATGATGTTTGATTGCTATGTGTAGTTACTAAGCTCTGCCTACTACAACACAGAAGTACCACATTCTCATACATCTGAATACTTATTTTGAATATGCATTAAGTTCAAAACAAATTCATTGGTAAACATCTCATGATTCATTATGAATCAGTGCTTTTTTGTAAATGACATCAGTAAATGCAGACATTTAGGTTTACACTTGGATCAGCAGTTGATGTTACTGTACCTTCCTTGGAGAGAGAGATCTCCAAACGGTCAAAAAGCTCCTTGTTTTCCTTCTGCAGTTGCACCACCTGAGCCTGCAGTCCGTCCACCTTCACCCTCCATTTTTGTTCTTTCTGTTGCCAGTCCTGCTGCAACACACTATAGGTCAGTCTATTTTATCAGTACACAAAAACATTTTTTTAACACTTTTATACTTTATAGAGATGCTATACATTTCAGTACAGACAATCTAATCAGGCGTGATGAACTCGTTTGTACATTTGTACATTTATCCAGTGTGTTAAACAGGGAATTTCAGGGAAACTGGGCATGGTGGAAGAGGTAAGTGGCACCATCGCCATGTTACTTGGCCCTCCCCCTACTGAATTCCACTCGATTTATTTTATCATGCAAATAGAGGGGAAAACGTCCAATTATCAGCCAAAAAAGTCTGGAGCATATATTGTCCATCGACTAACCCTGACTTCTAAACATCAGCATCGGCATCAGCTATAGAAAAACCCATATCGGTCGACGTCTAGTCTGTATGATTCAAGATTCAAGATTCTTTATTTGTCACATGCAAGCTATACAGGTACAACATGCAGTGAAATGTATCCTGATCCGCTCTTTTAACTGTGCCATAGACAAGAAGAAAACAAAACAGAGACGCAATACAACCTTACAAACATAAATACTAACTTAAATACGGAGGTTGGGGTAACAGGACAAAGATAAACTATGTACTATATTATACAATAAGGAATATAAAGTTACATGTGCAGAGTTTTTAATCTGAGATTGTAAAATTGTGCTAGGACAGACAGGTGCAATGATGATTTTTTAAAGTGCCAAGTGCAACTGCAGCATTGTAGGTAGCAGAGTAGAGCATGTGATATGAACAATGAAATGTGGCAACCAGTATAAGTGATTATCACAATTGACGTTAAATATATCCTCACATTTCCCCAATGCCCTGACACTGTAGATTCAAGATTCGTTATTTGTCACATACATAATTATACAAGTACAACATGCAGTGAAATGTATCCTGAACCACTCTTCATGTTTGGTCAGTTATTTCTATGTTGTAACAAAGCTTCTTAGCAATAAATCTTATACCATTGGAAAGCATGTTTATTTCCAATTCAAATGGTTCCATTTCATTTGTAAAGAAAATGCATGTTAAGTATGTGGGTTGCGCCCATGAAAAACTTGCCAAATCTTCTCTGCCGATGACAAGCTGTTTATTCTGCATCTGCTATTTTAGTGCTGCTTTTTGAGACTTTTGCTTGGACCCTGCTGATTGCCGCTTGCGGCTACATTGTTGTAAATTGTAATTATCTAGTGATATTTATGACCAATTCAAAAGACACTAAATTCACAACTGTTTCATTTTAATTAGTTTAGGAATACCCCGTCATGACATAATTCTACATGGCAGTCTCTGCCTGTGTAAGCAGAGGTGGACAGTAACTAAGTACATTTACTTAAGTACTGTATTTAAGTACAGTTTTTGAGGATCTGTACTTCACTTGAGTAGTATTTTATTTGGAAACTTATGACTTTCACTTCACTACATTTTAAAGACAAATACTGTACTTTTTACTTCACTACATTTCTATCAAGGTTCTTCGTTACTTTCAAATCTGAGGATAAAGTGGATGTTATTCCCCCTTTTCTAAAACGTGATTGGTTTTTTGGCAGCTGACAGTCTATCAGTAATCAGTAGGGTTACATCACGCCTGTAGAGGTGTAGAGCTCAGTTTTAAGCAGGTTGGAATGTTGATTTATGTTCTGTGTATTTTTTACGTTCTGAGCAGGCTACATTTACAGCTATTGCACTGTCCTCCTGATTAACATACACATATGTGTGCACACACTGCCAGAGCTGTGTCAGAACACTACCATGTTGTTTTGTGGCGGTGTGTAGTCTTAAAATGAATTAATAAAATAAACTAACGACTCCTTTTCTCTATCAGTTTAGCTGGGGTTTCATTTTGTAGCATTCTACCAGTTCCTTATTCTACAGCTTCTACAAGCTAGTTGGAGGCATTAGGTTTTGTAACTGTTGTGGCAATAATGTACGACTGTACGACTTTCACTTGTATTGGAGGAACATTTGACTAGTGGTATCTGTACTTTCACTCGAGTATCGATGTTAGCTACTTTTCCCACCTCTGTGTGTAAGTAAATGACTGACCAAGAAACACTACTAGCAAGTTCTGTGCCCCGCCTGTGTGAGCAATGGTCTCAGCATGGCCACGTTTATGAGAATTGTGTGGCTTCGCCACTGTTCCGAACGCAGACATTTACTCCTTTACTAGTAGAGAAGTGAAGCGATATATTACGTCATGAATACGGAAGTCTTCACGTTACTACTTTTGAGCAAAACATACGTTAGCTTTCGGAATGTCCGAAGGCTAAGCGCCCGAGTGAGCTCTTATTGTCAACACCATCTAAAAATGACCTTTCACATACTAGACAGACGTAAATTCATGTACTAATAAGCCACACAGGGAAGCATTAAATACAACTGCAAGATATTTCAGTAAGGCCCAATACGCCAGTTATATAATACATGACACAGTACCCAGAAATGATCGTGTCGTGGTGAGGCGACGTGCTATAAGTGTATTATAATCGTTCGTGTTTGGAAGTGAACAGCATGGCTGCGTGTCTTTAAATGTCGAGCCTGTCTGTCTCACCCACGAGTGCGTAGTGTTTCCCTCGTCGTCGAATGCCCTCGCGTTTTCCTCGCATCCTCGTATTTTCTGCTGTTGTAAGTGTAGCGTTTCAAAAGCTTTAAGTAAATCCTCCTCTTTAGATTTCAGTGTCTGGTTCCAGGCGGCGAATCTCTCCAAAAGTTCCAGTACTTTCACTACTTTCGGGACCAGACCTTCCACACTCGCCCTGCCGTAGGTGTCAATGACTTTTTCCACTTCAGACCCGACCAGTTTGGCAATTTCGTAGACGTCGTCCACAGTGAGGGACGACATCCTTTCAAAACATCCATCCATTTTCATCTCTCGGTTTTGCTCGGCTACATCCATTGCGGTCTCTAAGTGTGGAAAGCATTCAACTGCAGTCAGTCCGACAAGTCTCCACTTGCGTTTCTGAGTTTAGTTTCAGTTTACCCCAGCTCCTCTTGCCGCTTGACAAATCTGCCTTCTATCAAACCTAAGTTTTAATTCTGCCTTATCGTTACCTAATCCTAAACCTAACAGGTCAGGGCATCAAGACTGGCGGTCCGTACCAATTCTGCTCGAGTATTTGCATGATGCTACGTTACATTATAGATCGTAGTCGCACTTAACAGGGGCACCAACGGACTATAAAAGCTTGTTTTCAGCTTTACTAGACCCACCTTCTCTCCTGACCATTGCAACTTGAGAGCTTTGCTTTGGCACATGCTCGGTGATCTCTTGCTCACTGGACTGTAACAGACAGCAGGAAAACAGTGGCTGCAAATGAGCTTTCCTCTAAGAGCAGTGTAAAACAAGGATGACAATGCATACAGGCAGCCTTTCACCTTAAATCCTTTAATATTGGTGTTTTAAAATTTTGTGCAAGGTAAAGCAAGTTAACAAGTTAGAATTTCCTAAAGAAAAATGCTTCATTTTGTTTATTTGAAAGAAACTCTCAGAAACATGAAATTAACTGTTGATCTTTATTTTGACCCAAAGTTACGTGTAAAAAGTAAAACAATTTAATGTATAAGTATTATGAAAGAGCACTGAAAATTCACTAAGAACTTATGTAGTTTGTTCTAACTACAGTGACACAAAAATACAGTTTCACCAGTATGCATCAACAATTTACCAAGCATTTTACAAAATCTTAAAATGGGTGGTTTGAAACAGTGCCTCTGAGCAGACATGACTTAACACCACAGCCTTTAAAGGACAACACAGAAGCTTTGCAAGCTTAAGCTTCTTATGTGCTACTTGTTGAATATAAACGGCAGCAGTCTGTGATACTATGCATACATATCCTCACGGTCAGCATTATAGATCTCTCCCTCCTGCAGAGAGGCAAAATTGAGGAAGTGAGAGGGTCTGTGAACCTCGTGGTAAAACTCTTTCGGGTTAGCCAGCTGCAGGTCATACTTCATATTAGGATCATGTCGGACACCTGCAAATTGAGAAAGTAAATCCATATTGATCTTACAGGTAAAGACCGGATATATTTATAGATTAAGTCTGATAACTTTATGCTCACCCATGAAATTGTAGTTCCAGGAGACTTGCCCAGGCACCATGAAAAAGCCAAGGAATCGATCAGACAGCAGCATCTGGACCCTCTCATAGTGGGACGGTAGGTATCCTTTGGGGTTGTTGCCTTTGTCTGTGTTCTGCCTGCCCCACTCATATCCACTAGGGGTCAGTTTGTAGGCTGTCAGTGTACACGATCCTGGGGTGAAACTAGACAGCAAGAGAAAAAATAAATGCTGAGTGGTGCAGATTTGCATGCCATGAGAAATTTACATAATCCAAACAAATGAAAATCAATATAAAGTAATAAAAAGAAGAAGAAAAAAAAAAACTATCCGAGTTTGGTTTTGTACCTGCAGGTAATGATGATTGTCTTCTCACCATCCCAGGAAGGGTTGTCTGCCATGACTTTGGCATGTGTAGTGACATCCTGAGGAGACAGCTGAGGGGATTCATTGGGCTGGGTGTGGATCCAGCCAAGTGGCTCCATTTCCTACAGAAAGGGTTTTATATAAGGTTTAGTATGAAAGGAAAACGGAATGTGGCACAAATTCACCAAAATCATTAAAAGATTTTTGGCAGGTTAACAAATATTTAAAGGCCGGAAACCTTGAGATATTCATGCTGTGGCAGCTGATTTGGCAGGTGGACAGTTTGATGTGTGCCCCACTGTGGTACCATCACAATACAGCGAATCTCCTTCACCTGTGGGTTATCTGGAGGACTAGTGCCATACAGATATCCAGCAATCTATAATCAAAAGGGAAAGAAAAATGTAAAATAATTCAAACTCACTGGGATGGGGCCTCAGAAGAGGGCAAAAAGTGTAACTCGCCTGAGCACGGAGATCGGAAATGCAGATGAACTTTTTCAGCACATTCTTGGGAAGAATATATGTGTATCCAGTTTCTTTGATATCATCCGATGACACATAGATGTGGTTGGTACGCAAGTGCAGGTTGGCAGCCGAGATGGCCCTATGGTGTGAAGTGTGTAAGGTCACAGTTTAGGTTAAAAGAATGTAACACACCACATGAAATATATTTCTGTACAATATATTCAATCCACAGGTTTTACCTGACTCTCCATTCAGTCTTGGAAGAGAAGGTTTGCGTTTCATAGTTGCTTGTGGTGGAGGTGATAATCTCATCACCGTGTTTGTTAACGGTGCGGGTCTGTGTGGCCGTTAGCTGGGACTGCTCTTTGGTTTGCTTCTCAATCTCAGCAATCTGTTGCCTCTGCTGAGAAGGAGCTGAGATCTCCATACCCAGGATAATGTCCCTAATTTCAGACTGTGTCAGGGACGCCACATTCACACTAGAGGAAAAAGAAGAAAAGAAAAGAACAGCTTGGCACACAGCTTAAACCTTGTTCCTAAATTCTCACTGCCTTATCACCACATGTAATAGTATTTTCTTTTCCAAGGATACAAATTAATCAGCTCTAAGCTGGACAACTCACTTGTTTTTCTTGCCATAGTCAGCAAGGATGAGATCTTTGAGCTGCACTTCCACCTTGATCCACTCTTCATCGGTTAGAGTTGGCCAGATGTGATGCGGCTCAGTGATGGTGGTCTTGTCAGGCTTTAAGATCACCTTTGCGCGGTCATTGTTTACATGTAGGGCTCTTAAGATCAGGATCAAACGTGAGAATGCCTGAAAAGGAAACCAGATAATGCAATAAGCATCACTGGCAATGTGTGACAAACACAAATAAGATATAGGAACAAAATAAGTGATAAACCTACAGTGTAAGAAGAGATGGTTTTCAGCCAGTCATCATACAGATTGAACAGAACCATCTGAGGTTCAGTGGCTTTCAGAATGAGGTCTCCAAACTTCTCCACTTTCAGACAAGCCTGGAAAGGCAGCTGTAGCTCAGATCCCTTAATCACAATGTTTGGGAAATCCAACAAGTGCACCTAAAGAAGATAACAGTAAATGAATAAACGAGACTTCATTGTTAGATGACACCAATTGGACTGTATAGAAAACACCACAACCCTTGTGAATGTAGTGTACCTCAAGAGGATCCAACATGCCCTTCCTGGTGACGATGATCTGTTTGGGCTGCTCTTCAACGGGCAGTGATCGAATAAGAGCCGCCACTTCCTCAGCAGTCTTCCACTTGGCCAGCTGTAGTTAGAGAAATCCAAATTGTCTGACTATCCATTGCATTTAAGACCACGAAAACCATTCTAATCTATATGGGGATGTTAAAATGACAAAAAATATCGTGCCTGCCCCAAACGTTTCTGTCCAGCCCACACAGATGTGTGAATGATCTTCAGGAAGAGTTGGCCTGTTCTTGGATTGAAGATGAAAATGGCTCCGTTAATGGGTTTTGTGGTCAGGTTACCCTCAAAGGTCTGCAACAGGAAAACAAGACATAATATTAATAAGCTTTAATTGAAGAATTAGGGTTTTTTTTGTATGCAGTATGCAGAGGACACTATACCTTGTGAATGGTGACTCTGTACACATTAGTATCATCCACAAACCAGATGATCTGGTTGGAGAAGAGCTCTCCATAGTTCTGGGAAGACAGGTAGGGCTCAGTGGGCTCAGAGGAGTAAAGCTGCAGACCTTTGCGGATGCGCTCTCTCAACACATACAGGGCAGGATTGGCTTTCATGATCTTGGCCATGGCCTGTTGAATTAGGGGCTTGCTGCCAGGGAACCAGTTTCCATAGGCACTGCAAAGAAAATAACATGGTTGTGTTTCAAAAATGCACTCCAATGCAATTAATGTTTCCTATATTCAATTAATGTGAACTTGATTTGTGACCCTTCACGGCAAAACCAGTCGCTTGTCGCAACGGAGGTTTCCGAGAAAAACGACTGTTTATGTTGCGTGGGGTAAAATTTTGGATTTTTTGTTTTTAGTGTTTTGAAACAGTGGAAGGTCTATGCTGTACTGTTGTGAATAAATTTCACTGAAACACTTAGCCTTTCCATCCTAAAAACGTGACTTTCTTGAGGTGAGGAATTCAATTCCAGCAGAATGTTAAAAGTTCCTGTTTTGACCGCTCTACTTCAATATTTACGGTAAATCCACTGGTTGACTAGCATGAAGATATTTCTGCAGAATCCATCTCCGTCTCCGAGTTCAGTTAACCTAACACAGGTAGGCTATCCGTGTGGCTGTGAATGCAGCGTAGGCTACCATAAATGCAAACATAGTCGGGACCGCAGCAAGCGTCTGTGAGTGCTACGTCGAAAGTCAACTTCAAAGGCAGATTTCTCCATTTCTCACTTGCCGTGACAGGAGAAACCCGACTCCTTTAAATGTTGATATCTCAGTCATATGTCGTCCGATTCATTCGATATATGTATCGTTTTGAAGGTTGATTTATACCCTTTCATGACAACATAATGTGTCAATTTTGAAAACTTGCGACAAGCGACAGGTTTTGCCGTGGAGGGTCACATTTGAGATGTGCTACGGTCCTGTTGCTGGATGAACACTAAATCTAATTGATCGCAGGCAGATGAGCCTATATTCTATCACTATTTGCTATTGAAGGATTTATTTATTTTATATATTTTTCTTTTCTTTCCCTTTCTCAGCTCTAAATTCTGTTCTGAGTGTATGTTTATGTAATGCTGAAAATTGAATAAACAAACAATTGGAAAAAATCTAATTGATCACTGACCTATGCAGATTGTAAGCTAGATCAATGGCAATCAGCACTCCAGTGGGGGATGGGTAGATGCTCATGTTGTCTGTGGTATAATCCAGGAACTTGGCTCTGGCATATCTCTCAATGTCATGAGAGTCATAGTCTCCCCATCTGAGCTGAATGTCGATCCAATACTTCTGAGTGGTGGTGCTATCCATGACATCCCTGCATGAGAAAACGAAAGTTAGTAACATGACAAATATTAGTCATTAAAAGAGCCCTTTTCAGCAGTGCTACAATACATACTTGGAGTCAGCAAGCAGTGACGGCCGTGAAACATTCCACTTGTAGGACGCGAACAGCAGAATGTCAGCACAGGAGGAATTCATCTTGTAAGACTTCCTAGGATGGATGGTCTCCTTCTGCACCGTCTCTATCTCCAGAGCATCCAATTCCTGGTCAAACACCTAGAAACAGAAACAAACTGTGCTGAATCAGAGGCACTTCAAAAGTTAAAAAGGGTTAAAAGGTTAAAATCCATGTAGAATGGTGGAATAAACATCAGGTGTGCACTACTACAAACTTCTTAAAGACAAGGATGAAGCATCAGAATAGTCTTTACCTGACACAGATCCATTACAATGCTCTCATGAATCTTCTGCCACAAGTGAGCTCTGAAGATCTGGATCAGGGAGATCTTGAGGGTTGGAATCTTGCCATGCATGAAGATTCCAGTGAGATCCAACTGCACTTGAAATCCCACATACACCTAAATGGCACAAGCACAAGGGAAAAAAAAAAAAAACATCAGTAAAAGAAAAGTAGTGAAGAAAGCTGAAATCACTACTACAACATTGTGACTATTAAATACATTAGCTCTGTTGATAGTGGGAGACCACCACAAAGTGAATCGTCGATTGGGAATCTGGTTCAGACCAGATCTCTGAGCGTTGGTCAGCTTTTTCCATTTCATGGATTCCTCAAAACCACTGGCCTTCTCCCTGTGGAGAGAGACTGACAGTTAGCGCCCAAAAGTACCAACATGAGCAAATTTAAGGTGACTAGACTGCAGTATTTTAAAGACTCACCAGAACAGACCTTCCCAGGTGGGGAAGTATGTTCCTTTGAAGAGTGTGTGCTCCAAAATTCCTTCCACACCTCCTAAAGCCTGAATCATGTCTGTACGGTAGTTGTTTAGATTCCACAATTTCCCATCATGTCTCTGGTGAGTCCACCAGAATGGATTTTGCTTCAGTACCTGAAGATACATTACAGCAATGGATCATGGGTTCATTTAAGAAAACAACAGAAATTAAATCTGAATGGGTAAAAAGAAAGCATTCAAACCTGATACTGTTTGAAATCGGTTCTGACTCTCCAGCCCTTATCATAGGCCAGTGTGTGTCTGTCTTTCTGAAACAGGGTGTTGATTCGAGGAATACCTCTGTCCCATGAATCCTCCAAGTCCTCCAGAGTCAAGCGTCTATAAAAGAACAAGCATGCATGTGATGTTAAAAGCTAAAGTGTTCCATGAGGCCTCTGAAAAAGTCAGGTGAGAACATACCTATTTTGGGCAATGGCTTCCTGCCTCTTCAGGGCATACTCAGCCCAGACTCTCTGAGAATCAATGAACTCACTCTCCCATGGCTGTATGTAGCGGTAAAGATTGGGAATCAGTTGATCTTCCTCATGACTCATACCTGAGCGGAAGTGAGTAATGCCCACATCTGTCTGCTTGGACCACCTGAGGATGGACCATATAATCTTTGTTTTAATACAAATTTGCCCCATCATATGAGTTCAAAACCTGTATGTTCAAGAATTACTCTGAACTTTGTGTAATGAGTCACCTCAGGTCTGACTGTGGGATGAGCACATGCCCCATTGACAGCATGCCCAAACCCCCCAGCTCTTTTGGTGTGTAGAAGACCACAGGGGGGAAACGACTGGGCATTTTGGAATTCAAACCAATCTTGATACGAGTCTGGATCTTATTCTCACACTTCACAAGAAGGTCCAGCAGCTCCTGGGTGTTGACAACAGCTTCACGGAAGTAGGTCATCAGACCAATCAGAGCAGTGTTCCATTTGTTCACAATCTAAGAGGAAGACAAAGTGAAATGAGAAGAACAGGGCTAAAGCAATTGACAAACGTGTATAAATGGAATTACCTACTTATTTAGTGACACGTGTTGTTTCTTTAGAAGTGTTATACTGTCATACCTTGGTGAAGGTAGTAGATCCAGAGGCCATAAGAATCTGTCGAACTCTGTTATGGAATCTCTGCATGGACTCATCATCCACTCGCAAGAAGCACTGGGCTGTCCTTTCCTTGGTCACCTGCAAATGCACAGACGAGTCAGTTTCTGCCATATACCACCCAATGGTATATGGCAGAAACTGGTTATATTTCTGGTTATTCTGTTTCAGTATATGAACCTCGTTCTGCAAGTTCCACACTCCATCCTTGTGGGTGAACTCCTCATAGCTGGTGCGGCACTTTGGAAGGATGCGGCATTCAAAGCCACACATGTTGAAGAGCAGATTGGGATTGTCTTTGCTGTAGACTGAGACAAAGCTGTTCTCCCACTGTACAGTGGTCACAGAGCGAGGGAGGCGATTTTTAATGTCCCAGAACACAGCACGGCCCCTGGACGGGTGACAAAAAAAAGCAAGTCAATACTAATGTTTATGTGAAAAACCATTTCATTCCAATTTGTCCGGAATTACTTACAAGTTGACGTCATGCTTCATTAGTCTCATTCTGGCATCTCTTGGCCAGCACTTCTTATTGTTGTAGCCCACAATGTTCTCATTGTTGGGGTCAGGGTGTTCAGTCAGGTACCTCTGAATGAGATCCCTGGCCTCATCAGCAGAAAACCTGTGTAAAACAAGACCATTCTTTACAGTTTCTTTACCCATCATTCAAATCACTCTAATTAGATCTCACTCACAAGATCCCATTATATTTCATCACTAGTCACATTTCTGTTGTTGTGCAAGCCCTCATGTAAAGGCTATATTTCACACAATTATTAATATTCTTTACATTTATGTAGCACTTTACACTTAAGGACTGGATTCAGAAAACTCTGGCACAGCCATTTTGTGCACAGCGTACATTCTCCCAGAAACAGAAAGCCCTGGGGCTATCATCTCACATAGAAAGATGCACAGAAAAACTAACAACCAACCATACACACACAGGGAAATTTAAGAGTAGCTAAGTAATCCAACTGTGCTTTTGGATGGTGGGATGAAACTGGAGCACCCGGAAAAAAATCCATGCAAAGACGGGGAGAGCACACAAATTTCACACAGAAAGAGACCCTATAAGCTGAACCACAGGATCGAACCCAGGACCTTTTTGCTGCAAGGCAACAGCACTAACTAATGCACCACCATGCCACCTATTAATATCAACATTTAAAACACAGTGAGCATGCTGTGGGGCCACATTTTGTGCCAGTTGTGACACCGACCTAAAGAACATGTGAATGCGGTCAATATATCTGCAGTAGAGGCGAATGGGGTGAGCAGATTCTGTGGCGCTATCCTGGAAACTGAGGAAGTCATTGGGCATCTGCGGAGGTCCTGCCATCTCACTGGCACGGTGCAGACCCAAAACCAGAAGGTCCATGACCAGCCCGTAGTACTGCACAATGAAGGAGGCAAACTGCAGACCACGGATGATGCCGTACGAGTTAGTGTGGTTCATGTCCTACAACAAGAAAGGAACAAGTGGATCAAACAGGGAAACAGAAATAAAATTATGACACTGTGTGAAGAAATAAGGCCAAAAGTCATTGCAAAATGCTTATAACTACAGACCTTGTAATTGATCACCACATTGTTTTTGGCCGTCATGTAATCAGCAATGTTGTGGTCGACAATGAGACGCAACAGTCTGTTGAGCAACGTCAAGTCAATCTTTTCATACATTTTCTCATAGCGAGACTCCAGCATCACATTACATTCTCCTTCAGCAGTCTCCCACACATCCTGGAGGTTGTTGATTCCTGCAGACACAGGTTACTTTTAAAATGTGTTCAATTCAAATTTATTTATATATTGTTCTTAACAAGTCATTGTCACAAAGCACTTTACATATAACTGGCCTGAACCCCCAACAAGCAAGTCTGTGACGACAGTGGCAAGGAAAAACTCCCCCTAAAAGGAAGAAATCTTGAGAGGAACCAGACTGGGAAGGGGACCCCATCCTCCTCTGGGCGACCAGGCGCACGAACATTTAATACACAGCAAGCAATTCCACTACAGAATATAGAATACATGGCCTAAAATGTAATTTGTAATGTGTTCTGTTAGATGATTACTCAATGTGAGTAACATTCTGAATACTTTGGATTACTTCCACATTGTCTTGCGTTTTACAATTCCACCCTTTTTCTTCTTTTAACCCTCAGAGCCTTAAGAGAATTTGCGGTGTTTTTCTAACTTTGTTTTTAGGCTTATTCTGGTGTGCATGTAGAAGTTATCCATTATGATGATGTGTTCAGGAGGTCCTACACTACTCAAATATCATTGTTTGATGTGTAAATGCTGACACTGTCTTGAAATCAGCACATTTCTGATGAAATTTGACTTGCATTTGCAGAATAGAAAATATTATATATATATATATATATATATATATAAATATATATATATATATATATATATATATATATATATATATATATATTATACACACACATATACACACATTATATATATATACACACACATTATATATATATATATATATATATATATTAGGCTTAGGCGGTATCAAATTTGGTACCGTCAAACCTCCTCCTATTTATAAAACTGCAGTATTACATTGAATAATTGTTTAAAAAAATTGTGGCGTAAAGGCTCAAGACTTGGCGTCACCAAACTGTTGGCTTGTGCCTAAACTTGGATTTCAAGCTGAATACCAAACACTTATACTGAAACAATAACAAAAATAACATGAAACAATAACAACTTTTATTGGCAACAAATAGCAGTTTATAAAAAGTACCAAATACAACAGTCCAAGCAGAATTAAATTAACATAACATAAACATCAGAACGGTTTTACGGCATGAGGCGGCGCACAAATCAATTAAATTAAATCCCACAACGCCTGAACAACTTTTAATAACAAAGAAAGAGGCAGCTTATAAAAAAGGGTGCAGGCCACAACAGTCAGCCAGACTTGAGATGCTAAACATCATCATATTATAAAAGTATCGTCCTAAACACAGGGATCCCAAGTCTCCCGGAAATTCCGGGAGTCTCCCGCATATTGATAGCGTCTCCCTGATGCCCGCAAATTGAATAAAATATCCCGGAAACTGGAGCAAGCAAACAGAGCCTGCCGCGAGACAGTAGCGGCGCGCCAGCGCGTTTGGAAGAACTGTAAATAAATGGCGCACCTGGCCGGAATGAAGTGAGAAGCGATGCGTATGTGTGGATCACTGCGTATTACTGCGATCCCCTCGCCCCGGACGGGTTTTTTTTTTTTTTTTGGCGGGACCTCCGGAAATGAGTTTTTGCAGGTTGGGATCCTGTAAGCCAAAACTTATTTCCCATCTCTACTTGATCACCTTTTGTTGCAATTTTGCAAATTGCCTCGTCATTACCGCCTCTCCCTTCTCGTTAAATTTGAGCCGAAATACTGCCAAACTGCAGTTGTGTTCTTTTTCGAGACCACGTCACTTGATGCTTGTGACTTCATGTCTTTCCCCACCTCTCTTTCTCCTCCACGCTGTCCGTGATGACAACCACGCATGCATTTTTAGGCATTAAATAAATTATATTTAATATTTAATCCTTGTCTCTATATAAATGCATTGTTTTATGGCAGAAATATAACGGTATTGAAACTGATACGTTGCTATTTTTAGATCATGGTATGCCATATTACGTATTACGCCCAAGCCTAATATATATATATATATATATATATATATATATATATATATATATATATATATATATATATATATATAAAGAAGAAACTTATTTATTAAAATATGCTTTTGAGTGAACTATCTTTCTTGTCTTTATTATTTACCACAAAATTTAAATAACCTCATACTAAATGTAAAAGCTGGTAGCTAAATCGGAGCCATTTTATAATTGCAATGCAATGCAATTTATAATCCGATTAGTCGACTAAACGTCGATGACTAGTCGACTATCAAAATAGTCGTTAGTTGCAGCCCTAATATACACAGACACACAAAAACGATTTATTAGCCACTGGGTGCTGTACCTACCTGCCTAAAACTTTGGCACAGTACTGTATATAAAACATTAGACATTAAACATGCAGTGAATATTTAGCCAAGTCAAATAACGGATGCCTAAGACCTCACCTTGACACCACTTGTAGACTAGCAATGGAGGAGGCTCTGTGTCAGCTGGTTTGATCCAAGGTGGAAAGAGCCTGCGTTTGTCAGCCTCATACCACAGATACTGGTCCAAGTAAGCATCAGTGATTTTCTCCAGAGGCTCCACATCATACACAGGTACCAGGTGACTATACAGATCCATGAACTCAATTCCCACCTAGAAGGGTCAGGGAGTGGCATTAATTGAGACTCCTGAGCTTGAACACTGCATGTGGGTGTGCATTTAATTACCTCTTTGAAAGCTCTCTGAGTGAGGAGGTGACGCTTAATCCTGGACAGAGCCTCGTGAGGGTTGTCGTAGGCCTGCTCGATCAGACCCAACTCCTCACGCTGAGACTGATTCAATCTTGACTTCACACTGTCATCACAAAAAAACAACAACTAACAGTTACTGCAAGAAGGTTACATTTATGCCCCACTAATGGCTTTTTGGGCTATGTTGTTACTTATTTTTTGAAAACCTTTTTTTCTGCACAGTACTTCATTGATGAGCTTGGATTGCCCCTACAACTTAGCTCATTAAACTAGTTTTCTTTTTTGTGTATATAGCCCAGAGCACACAACATAACAGAAGCACTGACATTCTGGTTTTATCAATTCAGGTACCCATTTGCTACCACTAACCTGTAGGCCTCTTTGAGCCTCTCCAGAGCAAGGATGAGCAATTTGGTGTCATGTTTATATGAGAGGGGAGGGAAGGGAATTGGAGAAAAGCGTCGGCTCTCCAGCCAGTGAACAGTTGTGGTGTAGATGGCCACTGCCTCTTCTGCTGTAATGTACGGACCATCCTGATAAACACAAAAAAAATTTAACCCCACACCGGATGGTTCCACATGTCCTTAATGGCAGATTTTCCAAGGTGAATCAGCCACCCTTGACTTTTACCTTCAGGTAATTGTGCTGTCTCTCCTGCTCAGCCTTCAGGTAGAGTCGCGTCAGCCGCCCAAGGTTCTTCTTACATACGGTCTTGTCCACAGTGGCCCCTCGTCTGATTCTCTCCCGGTTGTAATGTGCTGTATTGGTCCACCAATCAGCTTTGGCCTTCACATAGCGCAAGATCATGTTCTCAATGGGAGTGGGTAGCCCTGGAACCTAACAATATAAAAGACGTTACAGCAGATGAGCACAATGGAAGCGCAACTCAAACATTTAAAGTGGCCAAATACTGCACTGCAAAAGAAACATTCAAAATGTGCAGACTTTATATAGAATCAAGTACCTTCCAGGGAATGTTGGCCTTCCAGCACCTCCAAGACTCACTGAGATGCTGCAGGATTGTCCTGGCCTTGTTTTGTTTGATGCCCTCTGGCATCATGTCAAGGATGTCATGCATCACTGCTGCTCTCAGCTCCAAGTCAAAGTGAGACTCCACACGCTGCTTGGTCACAGTTTTTGCAACACCCTTGGAGTGGCGACCTAAACGGTGTCACAATTCATTAATTCACCTAGCTCTTACTCACCCATACAACAGCATAAACTTTCAAAACCAGCACTTTTTGAAAATGATATAATGTTCACCTTCGAACTGTCTGGCCAACAGGTTGCCAAGCCATCTCTCCAGCAGAGGAGTGATGCCTCTCATGAAGAACAGCCACACTCTCCAACCAGGACCCCAGAAGCCACACCCTGGACCCTTGCCAACTGGACCCTATGAAAGAGCAAGTTTAAATGAATGACTTTTTCCCCCGTTGTCCTGTCCCAGTGCAGATTTTGTAGGTGTGTGGGATTCTTACAGATAAAGCACATTAAGAGTGGACACGAAAGTTGAACAATATGTGAGAGGAAGAAACAGTGATGGGAACAGAGACATATTAACAACAATCAATGAAACCACTCCCCCCCCAATATATATATAAATATATAGTAAAATAGATAGATAAATAGATTGTATACGCATACATACAAAAACACATACATATATGAACATAAATTTGAACTGCCACCTATACATACTTACATGTAATAATAATAATAATGATAATAATAATAATAATAACAACAATACCCTGCCCAACCCGAAAGGGAACCAGCAAGGGACCAAGGAGCCAATGGCCTCTGTACAAATCGTATTCCGGAATAAACACGGAAAATCTCCATAAATAGCTGTATTGCGAGTAGAATGCTGGTTGTTGTAGTTATAAGCTAAAAAAACAGTTTTACTGTAATAAAGGGGATGTTTCGATTGAACTGGGGTGTTTTAGCAGTTACTAGAGCTCGCATGCACACTTACAAACACAGGGTGTGTGTTTACATCGTCATTTATGCGTTTTTATGTATTTTTGCGCACAGAATTTCACAAAGAGTTTCACACACATAGGGACCAGGTCTTTTCTTGATCGCACCACTGAAAACGTTGTGCTTCATTAACAAGCATCCGTGTGATACCCAAGCGGCGCATGCTATAGCGCAGCGTTTCCCAATCCCGATCCTCGCGCCCCACCGCTCTGCACATTTTCCGTATTTCCTGCACTGTCGCGCGCTGGTCCTACGTTGCTAATTAGCTGATTAGTAGCATCAGCTGTGCTGTTGGTCTGTGCAGAGCGGTGGGGCGAGAGGACCGGGATTGGGAAACGCTGCTATAGCGAGTGAAATTAAACCAAGCTTCGATTCTTGAAAAAACGCCTCTACCATTTTTTGCACTCAAGTTATTTGAGTTATCTGAATAATCGTTTCGGCTCTACTAATATGCAAGTTAAAAAATTGAAGTGCAGACCAGAGGAGCCCCATCCCACTGCGCATAGCGAGACCCCAGCTAGTGGTCCAGGATGGGACATCCCCAAATCCACCAGCAAATGGGAGAGTCGGTCCGGCCAAATTGGTTGGCCACCCCAGGCCCTCCCCACAGCGATCCAGAGGCCCCCCAACATCATCTCCCCCAGGCGCCCTACAGTGCCCCAAGGGCCCGATGCCGGGAGCGCCAACGACTTAATTTTGAGTGCTGGATCCATAACGTTGCACTGACCGTGTTAAAGCGGTAGTAGATGAGGTGTTTCAAGTCCTTGCACATCCTGATCTGCCTCATCAGTTTGTACTTGTAGCGATACATGCCAGTCAGCTGACCAACATGGGCAAAGATGTACTGCAGTCCATCAGCCAACTAACACAGAGACAAAAGGGGATTAGACAAAGGCCAATGACCATGATTTACTTATTAGTAAAGCATTAGTCTCTAAAGCAAAACATCTACTATACTGGTCAAGTGGTATGCTGTACCTGGAATGCGTCAACATTTCCAAGTCTGTACTGCACATGACTGTCCACAACAAGTTTGCTCAAACGGAGAACCTCACGGCACAAGTGGAACGCATTCCCGAATCTGGACTTTTTGCGCTCCTAATGGGAAAGAAAAGCATGTTGAATTTTGAAGCTCAACATTAAGCTGGTTGGTACTTTCACAAAGAAACTCCACTTTACCTTTGTAGTGAGAGTTTTGACAGGTTTCAGATTGAAGTTGTAGTCCAAGTGCAAGTAGTTGAGGTTCTTTCTGTGAATCAGCAAGTTCAGCATGTTGTAGCCCTGTCGGCACACCTGGAGTCCAACTTCCACCCAATCCAGCTTTGTGGACTGGAAAAATTTGGTAGCTTTGAAGGAGCGGAAGAGGTACCTTTGGGATGCCAAAGAGAAAATGAAAATCAAGACTTGAGAGGTGGGGTGTCACACAAAAAAACATAATATTCATAATACTTACCTCTTTTTCTGTGCTTTAGGTGGTCGGTGTTTCAGTGCATTAAGCACATAGTACTTCAAAAGCTTCTGGTAAGATACACGCACTTTCACAGGCTGTCCTGCAGGGCAATGCTCACGATACCTAAAGGGGAACCAAATGTATCGGCATATTTAATAAATTGTTACTTTTAGCAAAGGTAGCAAGATAAGCCACTTTGAAGGAAAGATGGCTAGGGATGGGTACCAAGAAACAGTACTAAACAGATACTGGTTCCATGACAAACATTACGACCATCTGTATTGTTGTAGTGTTAACATATTCTAACAGCTGCATTTTCAAATTCCTAACCATCCCCTAAGGATGCTTAGCTGCTTCTACGCTACATTCTACGTCCTTCTATCATCATGGCAGACAGAGTACAGCATTCAATGTAGTAACTGTCATGAAAATACAAATAAATACATAATATGCAAGCCGGTAGCTGTCAACTAGACTAACATAATTGATTAGAATGAATTATTATATAGGTGCCAACTACTCTACTAATCGCCTGTCCGGTAATTAAAATGCAAGTCGCTCTGGATAAGTGCATCTACCAAATGCCATAATTGGATCTCCTGGTTCAGGTTTTACCAGTTCTTGATGAGAGGAATGTCAATGGCACGTCGTGTTCTTCCTGAACGCAGGTTGAAAGGACGGGGTGCCCACAGCAAAGCAATGCCATTGGCTGTGTTATCAGTGTAAAGGGGTGTCTCCTTCAGGAAGGGTTCCACATACTCTGGAAGCTCAAACTCCTCATCATCATCAGGCAATGGCTCTTGGCTCTGAGATAGGGGAAAGGCAATTATTTTAGGCCTCACTCAAATAATGTTACATTTTACTAAAAGGATAAATTTCATTTATTTAATGTCCTGCTGATCATATTTAAGTAGAAAAAAATATTTTTTCTGAGCAAATATCCTAATTATTCAGATTTTAAATTGTCCTACTGTGACAACCAGTCTAGATCACTATAAAATTATCACAAATATATGGCTCTCTTACTTTAACTGAGTGTCTGTGAGAGATGGGATTGATGAGAGGATCAAAGTAGAAGGCAGGTAGATCAGGGTCCTCAGTCTTGATAAACACCACATTAGGAGTGTGGTACCTGTGCAGCAATGAATAGAGAATTAGTGGCAAATAATTTTACAGCACAGATGACTGACAACCAATGAAAGCAGTTTTACCAAGTAAGATGCACATGATGGGGAAGATTATTGTACAAGTACGGGAACGCAATCTTGTACTCTGTCCTAATGGGCTGTCTGATAATGATCTTGTTGATGTCATTGAACTCATTCCAGTCTTCATCCCTGTAGCATAAATTAGGTAAATCACGTTAAACCTTTCTGAAGACTTAAAAAGAGAGTCGGCCATACATACTGGACTCAACAACACATTTGTGTACAATGACAATTGAGGATTTAAGCATACATACTGTAGGTTGATGTCTCTGACCAGGGGCTCAAACTTGGGTCCTCCAGGAATGGCCATGTTCAGGGCCTTTGAGGTAAAGAAGGCCTTCAGGTCAAACAAGTAAAAATAGTTGTCATCAACCAGATCCGTGAGCAGCTGATTGGCTAGCCGATACAGAGTGGACATCATTGGCAAAGTAAACTGCCAGCGTCTGTATGTACTCCCATTGACAAACCTGTGAGGGAGAAAACATGAATATAAGGAAGCAAAAGAATGCACTTTTCTGATGTTCAAATACTCACTTTGTGGTATCCTTCAGAGGCTGATGCTCATAAAACCATTCTGCTACAGAGCTGTCCTCCTCAGGGTCAAGCTCCATCTGAATGGCCTCGAGTGGCTCCACATCCAGGATGTTATCTGCATAGTCCAAAGGAGGTTCTTCATCATCGAAGGGAGGGAATCGCATGCGCTTGAAATGTCGCCTGTCTCTTTTTTCACGGCGCATCATAATCCACATTGCGCTAGAACAGAAAATGAAATGTTTTAATGGGAAGGCAAATAATACTTATCTCTACTAACTAATAGACACCAGGTCACACAACAGAAAATCAGAAGATTTTCTCTCACCCCCACTGTGCAATGTAGACAGGCTCAATGACCCAGGGAATTTCATTGACAAAGGAAATTGCTCCTGTGATATGATAGAGCACTGGCACATCTCTGATCTGCTCCCAGGGCATGGGCATATTCTCCAGCAGTTTAAGAACGGCATGAGGCATGTACTTCAGGGCACTGCAAAGAGAAACAGAGGTTAATCTATATTTCAAAAGCCACACAAGGGTCATGTTGATAAATTACGTCACACAAGGGTCATCTTGATTAAAAAAACAAATTTACCCAAGGTACACTCTTTTGTCGTGGCGGAACTTCCTGTTGGTCATGTCTCCATGATCCCTGATAATTTTTCGGACATGCTCAGGTGGCATGTCTTCCTTTTGAGTATCAACAAAACCAAATTTCCTCTTCTCAGAGTAGCGCTTTGCTTGTAGCTGTTGCCATTTCCGGGCTATAACAAGGGCAGGAAAGAACAAAATTAACTACAAATACAGAATCTTAAAACATTAAAAACAGTAATCACATCAAAACTCGTCAAAAACGGATCATGCATGCACCTTTTTCTTGCAATTTCTCCTCAGTCATGTAATCTGGCACAGGGGCAGGAGGAGGAATCCCTGGAGGCATCCCTCCCGGGACAGCTCTGTATGGGAATGCAGCTGACATGGCTGCGTCTCCTGTAAGGCAAGAAGAAGTGCACTACATCACATCCAGCAGGTTACTAGGCTCAAACACCTACACGTTATACATTACATTAAGGGCTCCCACACAGTCCATCTTTTCGCCCTATGGCAGCACTTGTGCCGAGCATAAAGTGTTACTGACAGTCTACTTAGCAGTTCTGGGAGGCAAGATAAAGCAAAAAGGTTCCAGAGAACCGGGATGGCAACCACTAAATTGCATTCGTCGCGACTTTAAATATGCTAATACTAAACTATGCTACAACCAGTTAAATACATAAACTTTCCTCATCAAAATATTTAACGTCGGCAACAAGTAACTAGTGTTTACGACAGAAGCTGAAATATCGATTACTAAAAAAATGTCTATAGCATTTAACGTTTATTTAGGTACACCGCTAATGTATAACTCGTAGCCATTCGTGCGTTCATTTATTCTGTAATAAAAAAGAAATGCTACGCGTGCATTTATTGCAGCTTTCTATTAAGCAATCGAAATCTTAATATACTATTATTTCAGCAGTTCTTTGTGTTAGCTAGAACGCTAACCAGCTAACAATGCTATACAGAAGCGACGCCAGTTAGCAACATTTGCTAGCTGGCATGGTCACTAGCATTACAAGACGCACTGGGTTACAAACAAAAAAATAAAGCACGTGTTTTTAAATTTAAATTGTAAGGATTATCTATTGGGAAGTGATCTTACTTTATGTAAAAACCAGTCTGTTTCCAGTAGTTTCCGATACCTTTCGCGCGGCAGAATGGCGCACAACTTACGAACATCACACGTTGTGCGTAACGACGGCTATTCACTTCCGTCTTATACGCAACTTCTCAACTTCTGAGCGAGAGCCGTTAACAAAAAGACGACGGACTACATACAGTCCCGGATGTTAACCCGGTAGTGACGTAATAAATCAGGGTCCAATGTCAAAGTAAGCTTTATTGCCATCTCAGGAATATACAAGTGTTTTTCTTAGACCAAAACAAAATTCCACAAAAATACACACCAGAATGGTGTAACAGTAAATGTAACTACGCCAGAGGAATGTAAGCAAAAGAAACAGACAAGGAATTCAGTAAGAAACTCAAGTCGAATAAAAATATTGAAAAGCGCAAAGAATTTGAACGGCCTTCTTATTATCGCTGCTGGATATTGTGGTCAAATACTATTTAATGTTAATAAAAGCTCTGTAAAAAAATTTTATTTTGAAATTTTGATTTATGAATGTAATATTTTGTTAAGATTATGAACAGGTTAATCAAATAAAACTGAGGAGACATTTCTATGAAATCCAAACAAAATATTTTCCCATTTCAAAAAGAATGTTTTAGTCAAGTGCAATCTTTGCCCAAACCCTAAAGAACTATCGACGTCGAGAAATAGCAGAGTATTCGGTTTCAGAACGGCTGATAACAATTAGTTCAATCAACTCCGAGTTGCTTTAACCCCAAGTTAAGCACCAGGATATATAAAGCCCTGATTAGTGGAGCACAGATTACGCGATTCACCATGGAGACGGAGGGAGAGAAGGCGCGGTCAGTATATTTTACATCACTTGAAGCAGAAATTATAATGGCAGCATATGCCGATTACATGCACATTTTGCACAAAAAATGTAATACAGCCTCAGCTGCAAAAGAAAGGGAACTTGCATGGCAAAAAAAATAGCCGACAGTCAATGCGTGAGTGTTAATTTACACATTAATTTAAACATTTAACACGTTAATATAATGTATAATATAATATAATATGTGTGTGTGCGCAGGTGCAACCCAACAGGCCCCAAACATACGTGGCAGCAAGTCAAAATGAAATATAAAAATATAGTCCAAACATGGTGTAATTGTATTATAAGCCATAGTACTTGGTCTGTTTGTCCTATGTAAATCAATAGCATTTAGAGGCTACATTATTTATTTTATTTCTGCAAGCACTTATTGAAATTATCTGAGCACATTACAAGTACATATTTGCTTACTCTGTATGCTCAAATGTGACCTGTTATAGCCAACAGAAAAAAGCAGAGGCCTGGAATACAGGTGGGGGTCCTCCACGACCACTCATAGAGGCTGAGCAGTTGGCCCTCAGTCAAAACAGTGGACGCCCTTTGGCTGAAGGCATCTCTGCAGGGACGTCCTCTGAACCACACACCCCGCAAGACACAAGTGCCTACATAAGAGAAATTCAAAATAATACATGATGTGCATACATTCTTTCTTCACAGTCACTTTAGCAGTGCCACTCATTCATTTGATAAACTCTTTACCACAATGAATTATTTTGTAGTGAAGTTATTTTCCTAATGATTTTGCCTTCTCTCAGTCTTAGTTGTATGTATATGTTTGGTAATTGCCATTTGGACTCTTGTAAGTTATAATTGACCTGTATATATGTATATATGTATAAACCCCATATTCTACCAGTTGATGGTGATGGTGTACTGCATCTGGTGCAGCCTCCTGTCGAGCCAGACCAACATGCAGTTGTAAGTACTCTTAATACTCCACAGTTTATTCATAATGGATTTACAGTAGAACAGCAACTTTGTTAATTTCTTTATTACAGGAAAATATTGAAGAAACCTTGTCTGCTGTTACAGAGGAAGCAAGAGAGACACTTATTGAGGTTTACATCTTACAATGGAAAATAGAACAGTTGAATATAATGTGGTACTATAATAGAACCATGGACTTTCTATGTCTCTAACAGAGTGATGATGGAAATGAAGAGGAAGAGGGTCCAGCCACCTCTCCAACAAACCTTTCCTCAGTAAGATGTTCAGCACTGATTTACAACCACCCTAAGTAGGCATGAATGGCAATGCTATTTTCTGTGTTTCAATAGCTCCCTGTCAACCGGCTTTACAAGATGTATTTGGACAAGAAAATCAGCAAATGTAACTTGGAAATGGACCACTTCAAGCTGCAGATCAAAAAGACCAAAACAGAAATTTTACTGCTGGAACATCAGTTAAGGGTGGGTGAAGTGGTCAGAGATGGATGAATTATTGAAGTGTTTGAACAACATAATATTCTTTTTAATACTTTGTGTACAGGAAATACAGGCGACCAATAAAACAGTTGAACAAAAAATCAGTTTATTCTTCTTTTAACATGGTGAGGTGATGGGTCAAAGGAAATGATTTTGGCATATGGTGTCTCTGACTGCTCTTCCATCTCGTACATCAGTGGGAGAGTCAGGATGTTCATTGTTTGGATCATTAAATGGTTCAGAAGGACAGTGTTCTCTAATTGTGGCAATGTTGTGAAGAATCACACATGCCACAATAATGTTGCATGCCCTTTCTGGGGTGACCCTGAGTCTTTGAAGGCACTGGAACCGGGCCTTGAGCATTCCTATAGTCATTTCAACTCTGCCTCTTGTCCTGCAATGAGCCAGGTTATATCGCTGCTGTGGGCCAATGGGTCAGGGTAATGGATAAGCAAATAGGGTAAACACGGATACCCCCATCACCAAGCAAGCAGCCAGCAAACTCTCCTAAGATGGAAGGATACACTTTAGTTCAAATGTCCCTGTTGCAATTGGTCTTTATATATATTTTAAAGTATTTTTTAACTCACCATGTACAAATTTCATGCTCAGTGTGTACATTCAATAAAAATTTGTGAGTCATGAACAGAGCCTGGCCACTTGGCTTCCACATTGGTAATAATGTTGGCAGCATCACATATGATCGTCACAGTGCAGAGAACACAAATTAGCATCCGTTGCTATAATGAAATAATTTGTTCATTTGAAATGAACCTGGGAACTACGTACCTGTACATTAATGCTGTGAAAAGACTTCCTGTTCACATAGTCTCCTTCATTTATAGAAGGAGCAGTAATTGAAATGTGAGCGCCATCTATGCTGCCACTCACGCCTGGGAATCCTGAAATGTAAAATTTAAGTAGTAGTTCGAGTATCACCACATCATGAATTATTTTTCATCTTGATATCTGCAATTCTGTGGAATTCCTCTTTGATGAATCTTGTGGGTCTATGACCTGGGAACACCACAAATGAGTACAGTAGACGTTTCAGTGCAACTGTAACTTCCAGACTGCCCGAAAGACGGTAGCCTTGGAAACGTGTTCAGCGTCACCAATATTATATAAGAAAACTCCCATTTGCAAAAAACGAAGTGGAATACAAATAATCTGTACAGAACTAAGAGAATGTCCGCTATGTGTCACATGAGCAATATAAGGGCTGAGAATGTTATTCAAATAAATTATAGATTGTGCAGAAAAACGGTAACATTCAAACAGAAAATCATTAGGAAATGATAAAATATCCAAACGCGCTCTAATCACTCTCTCCCGGCGGAGAGCTCTGCAGAGAATTCGGTGTCTACTGGCTCTTCAAGGAAGGGGCACTCCATATCTGACACTTCCTACAGTCAGGTTTCCGACAAACAGGCAGAGAAAGTCAGAGTTAGTTGAAGTAAACCTGCTGGGGGGCAGGTTAGCTTCACGGAGTGTGTTGTCGTAGTAACTCACTCAGAATTAATCTAAACTCGCTTCGTGAAACCGATAACCCAGAGTTTTCGTTAACTCAGGGTATACTTACTCTGAGTTTTCACTAAACCCGCTTTCTGAAACAGGGCCGATGTCGTTGATTACTCGCAGCAGCTCTAATTTTCTGTTATCTGGAAAAAAATCGGTATCGGAAAAATCGGTATCGGCCGATCACACTTACAAAAAAATCAGAATCGGCCAAGAAAATTGCAATCGGTGCATCCCCTATGTATATAAAGGGACAATGTATAAGGAGTATCATAGTGGAAAGAAAATAATTTTCCTGTTTTATTTACATTTGAGCAAACAATGGCATGCACTAAATTATTCATACCCTTATCGTATATATCGTATATAATAGTCAAGATACAAAAGTACAAAAGCACAACAAGAATATAATGAATCTTGATTTTTTTATTTATTTATTTAGAACTTGCACCAACAAACATAATTGAATATTGTCAACAAACTCAAAAAGTCACAGAAACAATGAACATTGAGAATATAAACATGAAGATGCGAATGAAGTATGACAACATAAATCACCTCTTGTCTTATATGGTGCTTAGCATTTTTTGTAAACATACAAACAACAAAAAAAAGACATGGTGGTGTTTTTTCATAGCAGGGGTATAATCGAGTCAAGCCATGAGTGATGGCAACCATTCAAGCCATGTTAGCACAGTACAGTATTCATTTACATACCTTAATACATTGTAAATTAAATAATCGGTAAAATAATGACAAAAAAGTTTTTCTCCCAGTGAATTTGCTTAGAAGCTTAGAGAAGACAGTTCCAAGAAGTCTGAGCTGTAACTGCTGATAAAGGAGCTTTCATGTAGCACTGAATTGCTGGTCTGAATACTTACATAAATGTAAGATTTCAGTTTTTAATAATACATTTAAACTAATTTTTCAAAAATTTTAAATTACATTTAAAAGTAGGAAAAAATGAAAGGGGTCATGATGTAGCTGTGTATGGCATTAAAACGCAAAAACAAGATCAAAAATAAATCTTGAAACATCAGTTCTGAGTCACATTCTTAAAACCATTTTCTACATCCTTTGCATCCCACTGCCATCCATGGCTGATACTGCACAGTATTAAGCCAAATGCTGCTGTAGCTTAAGTGTGAATCAGAATATGTTGGAGAGATACATCATGGACATGGATTTTTTTTTTTATAATTGCAACCTGCTATCACTACTAGCTTGTTACGTATGAACGTTTTACTGCTTAGCTTCTGAAGTTCAGACCACAGTGTGCCAGTAAAATGGAAAGGATGTACAACAATTTGAAAAGTTGCAACACATTCTATGCAAGACTATCAAGTATCTTACAGATGCAATTTTTTTTTACTGTTACTGTGCTCTTCTGTCTCTGTTAGACTTAATTCACTCACCATGAGCAGTTAATCTGTTTGTAGTTTTTCAGCAACTTTCAGAACTATGTCCATTTTAAGAGGGTTGGTATAAAGGTGAAGCCTCCTTAAGTCTTGGTCTTGGAAAATTCAGGCCACTTTCTTCCATGTTTTAAGCCAATATAAAGACACTGGCAATCTGTGAAAAAATATAACCAGACATTGTATATTAGAGCAGAGAGTAGCCAGTCATAAAAATATGCACACTGTATATGTCTAAAGCACTGTGATTTGTTTTTAGCATGAACATTATTATAGTACGTAGTCTGTCTTGTATCATTGTCATTGTTATTATTGTTTATTAGTATCTGTACCTATATTTTTACTGAATGTTTGAATGATTATTTAGTTGTAGCTATTCTGCAACTCAAACACTGATATCTAACAGCTTAGTGAGTGCGGGTCAAGTTCCTTGATAGACATATATAATAACACAACAACAAAAAACCTTCCAAACATATTTCTGAGCCTTCCTACTTGCATTACCTTAGTTATTCAATTTTTTAATGTTAAGCAAAAATACATGATCACAAGGAATTCTTCTTAAGACAAGATGGGGAATACAGCTAAACCCATCCTTGATGACTGGATTTTAATAAAATGTGACAAACCGAGAACATCACAAAAAGGGATAATGCTTTAGGGTTGATATTTTTGTTAAAGAAATCCAACATTTCATATTTAAACCAGACAGTGATACTTAGCTAGTATGTTGAAGTTTAATATGCTGTATGTTAGCAAGGTCATGCTGCTAGTTTAGCTGCTGAATTTATAAAATACTAACCATTACAAATAAAGTAGTTCAGCTTTCTATTTCACAATCCATGCGTTCACTTAGCCCCGACTATCAATACTTCCTATATGCAGAAAAAAAAATTATTAACCCTTTGTCTAACGTCTTTCGCTGTAATAAACTAACTTCGATCCGAGGCTGCATTGCCCTGCTGTTGTTCAATATCCAGCCAACGTTAGCATGATAC
>JAVGVS010000176.1:512634-705447 GCA_032718565.1 Distichodus sexfasciatus
CTGTAAGAGGCTTCTCTGTCCTCCACTCGTTACCTGTATTAATGGCACCTGCTTGAACTCAAGCATCAGTATAAAAGATATTAATTCTGTCCACATCCTCAAACAGTCACACTCCAACTCCACTATGGCTAAGACCAAAGAGCTGTCAAGCGACACCAGAAAACAAAATTGTGGACCTGCACCAGGCTGAAGACTGAATCTAAGAGGGGCAGCTTGGTGTGAAGAAATCAACTGTGGGAGCAATTATTAGAAAATGGAAGACATACAAGACCACTGATAATCTCCCTCGATCTGGGGCTCCACGCAAGATCTCACCCCGTGGGTCAAAAATGATCACAGAAGAAAAGCAAAATCCTAGAACCCATTGGGGACCTAGTGAATGACCTGCAGAGAGCTGGGACCAAAGTAACAAAGGCTACCATCAGTAACACACCACGCCACAGGGACCCAAATCCCGCAGTGCCAGACGGTCCTCTGCTTAAGCCAGATAACCAGGCCCAAGCTTCATAGAGAGCATTTGATGATCCAGAAGAGAATTGGGAGAATGTCATATTTTGAAAATGCCGAGAAAATCCGGTTCCATGAGATTTGGTCTAGGATGGCCCCATGTACAGATTTCTATAGTGGTCCTGGGGATCCTGCGCTTTCTCATAGGTTCATCTCGAGGGTCTGATGTGAGATTTGCTGCTTTTGCATAAACTGCTTGAAATCTCTTCTGACCTCCTTGGCAAAAGCAAGAGAGACCCACCTTTTTTTTTTTAGTATCATCCATATCCCTTTGATGGACAATATCAAAGTCAAAGTCAAAGTCAACTTTATTGTCATCTCTGCTGTATACTGTACAGATACATAGAGAGACGGGATGACGTGGGTTCTGAGGTTTCCAGTGCAAAGACAACATCTGTCTCAGAGAAGATTTGTTCATATGTACAACATGAACACAAACTCAAAAATCCTCCAGTTTCATTATGAAGCCTTTTGGCAGCATCTAATGTATCATCCATGTTTCTCATCCTGCATCTATCAAAAGTCTGCAGGGTACATCATAATTGTTTGCCACAGTGCCCAGCCATCCGATGGAAATTCCATCAGCAGGAGCGCTTCGACAATCTTAAAGACCTGCAGACTCAAGAAAAGACATCTTTTATGTGAACTTTGAAAAAAATGTGGTGAACCCAGAGAGAGATGCAAAAAATATTCTTGATTCAGGCAAGCATTCAGCACCCTGGGACAACACCAGGTTCAGCTGTGTGCATAGCAATGCACAAGTGCTGCACTAGGGCTACTATTCTAACTTTGGCCTGTAGGCCATTGAGAGATGAAGCAAAGACAGCAGCCCCATCGTGGGTTTGTGCCACAAGTTTTTCTCTAAAACTGTAGCCCTGCATGTTCTCGTTTACACAGACTTAAACACAGACCGAGCATCTCGACTCTGATTATATATCCAAAAAATCCAATGAAGCACCTCGAATTTTACCTGCACTATCCACATATCTAACAATGACAGTTGAGCATGGCAAGATGTGTCAGTTGCTTCATCCACCTGCCATGCAAAAAAAGAACGGTCTGAATTTCACCTTTTATATGATCAGAAACAGGCGCAGAAGAGAGACTCAAGTCATTTTGATTGAGGACATACCAGAAAACACAGCTGATGACTGGAAATTGTGGCCAGGACAGAGTCATATTTAGCTAATGTTTCTGTAAATTCCCTGTAATTCCCCTTATATGCTGATTCACTACTCTCATCATGCCCCCTGAATGCTGTTTTTTTTACTGTTTCATTATGTTTTGCCACCTGAATGCGAAGACCTTCACTGATTGCATATTCAACCCTAACCTGCCTAGACACTAACCTGTACATGAACTCACATGTTCTTTTGCACTTTTCATGCCTTTTTGTATGCCCCTGTCAGTTACCCAGACTGTAAATCACGTTTGACCACGTGCTATGCCCTGAGAAGGTTTCATCAAGAGGTATAACAGTACATTTTTTGTCACAGCACTTTCAGTCAGCCAGTTCACCTCGTCATACCAGAAGAGCTGAAAAGACCCGTTATTTTTCCCTGATTTTTGCACCAGATCAGTCTTGGGCGTTGGTCTGCCCTGTTGTTTATTTCGAGTCTACTCGTAAGGCGAAGACTACTAAATGGTTTTGCCAAAGCAGGTCAACAATATTAGCACCGTTCGTTATTATGCACAGCTTTGTTAGCTGGCTATAGTTTCCCTTCCATAATGAGCTACTTTTAATTGAGGAATGAACTAACTTGCTACGCTGAAACAAGGAGCAAAGTCAAGACCCAAGAGAAGTGATGAAGAATAGATTGTATAATAAAATGGTTTACATCACCAGCAACCAAACAGAGTGCAGCAGTTTTCTCGTACGACTTCACCTGCAACCCGGCATGAGACTAGCAACTCTCGAATCTCTGTAGTGCCGGTGTATAACTTCTAAACATGCTGTCAATCAAAAAGGGTTCTGCCCTTTAGACAGCTCCTCCAATCATCGTGCAGCAGCCCAGCGTCCTAGCCCGCCCACTTCTCCTTTCACTCCCAGAGAAGTTGAGCTCCTGAAGTATTGATTGGTGCATTTATCCAATCACCGTCCAGCCTTTCAGTGAAAGCTCCCTTCCAAAGGGCCATAGAGGTCCGGCAAGCTTGCGGCCAGGAGGGCTTAATGCACTGTGCTGCACATAAATGTATAACAAGAAAATCGCGTCAAACAATCTACAATAAATAGCTGATTCTGAACGAGCTCATCATTAAGTTGAACGCATTTTAGCTCACCTTTATTAAAACCAATATAAATACGACAGTGCATATATGAGCATTTATTTTCTGATATAGTAGAGAAGGAGTTTATATATATATATATATATATATATATATATATATATATATATATATATATATATATATATATATATATATAGAGAGGCCTATACTACATTTTTTATGTCCGGGATAATGTATACCGACATTAAATTTGGATATCCTACTTTATATTCCCCATACAACCGATAGTCACAGTCTTTTTTAAACATAAAATAAATAATGCTTTAAAAATGTCTGAATACATGACTGAGATTATTGTCATGCTTAATGAAATGCTTGATTTAAATACTGTTTTCCTAACTAAAACAATGTAATATTTACACACACGATATAAATTATGTGTTCTCAAAATTGTTCAATAGGCATATAAATATTTCTTCTTCTTTTATTGATTACACTATAACATTATAAATTGAAAAAAATTGATTCAATTGGAAGAATACTTGAAGTTAGTTATTTTGGAAACCAATTTGGCTCATAAATTAAAAGCTGTAGCAGAGAACTACATTTCCCACGACCCACCGCGTGCGCCCTGGAGCCGTGTCACAATGAAGCTTTGGGCGCTATGGCTCTATGGTATCAAAATGATGGAAAATTCCAATAAACGCTTAGTTGCGGTTATTTATCAACTGGAAATATGAAGCCATCTGCAATAAAGTGATATTTGACCCACTGAGCGCTTTTATGGTAATATTGCCGCCATGCGCACGCCATTAACGGTAGGTTACATGGCTAAATATTTTAAAAATGTTTTTATGCATTTACTTCGTTTTTTTCCAGTGCACTTGAACAAATATTTCTTCACATATAGAGGATCAGGCTTGTCTTGTGTGTCACTTTGTTGCGTGTCACTGTTTGCTTCTTGTGAAACATAAGCGATATGTTTCTAGCGAGTAAAATTTGAATTAAACTTAAGCTTCGATTCTAGAAAATTGCCTTCGACCATTTTTTTTTGTACAGAATTACACGAGTTATTGAACAATCGTTTAGCTCTACTTCTTTATCAAGAGAGTGCCAATTTATGCATAAATCTAATTGAGGGTATGCATTTATATTAGATTGTTCAGAACGCCCAATGCCAACGATAATTCGATCTAGCTGTTTGAGCCTTATCGATCATCGATGATTCATATATTGATCTACAGCATCTCTACTAATAATGTACTGAATTGTTGGTCTCAAAATAGGTTAATTTAATTCGATCTTCACATCTGACCACTGGGTTAAAAACTATGACTCGACAGAATGGCTTCCAGCCTTTGCTATGATATAAGAGATTATAAGTGGCTTTCTGTCGTTGGTTTTAGTTTTATTCTAGTGCGTGTTTAGAAGTTAGCCATATACGTGCTTTATGTTGTTGTGGTCAGGACATCCCGCACTACTTCCAAATTACTACTCACATTATAGTTTGATGTGTAAATGCTGATATAGTCTTGAAATCAGTCCATTTCTGATGAATAAGTGACCTGCACCTGTAGCTTTTGTTTACAGCTTTATCTACTATAAAAGTGCTGAAACTGTAGACATAAATACTAGAAGAGTTGTTATTATGCAGAGACATTCTATGGGTTTAGTACTCAGAGGACAAATAAGGTCAAAAATAAGTATGGAAACACTTCTTTATCTATTTTGAATCCATCTGGATGTAGAATAAAATTATTTGATAAATAATACATTTTTCAGTATTATTTTTTTTTCTTGATCATTCTCAACATTATAAAAGGGGGGCAAATACTAAAGTTTTGGATAATTTTTGAGTCAATTTAGACTCTTTTTGGTCTATAAATGAGTCATTTTTGGCCTTTTTCAAGAGATTTATGATGAGTTCCAACATGAGCTGCAGCCAATTTGTGTTTATGTCGACATAGTGTCATTATTTTTAGGCAGACTACTTTAAATTATCGATACACTTACATATTACATGATATGTATCGGGGTTTTGAAGAATAATACAATTATAAAGTCATGCATATTGCTTTCAAAAAAGTTAAACATTAAAGTTAAGTAGGGGCTCAAGTTCTATATGGTTTACAGAACTGCCCCTGATGTACAATCCAGGTCTTGTTGGTGCTAAGTCCAAGGCTAAGACCAAGAAGATTACAGATGGTACACAAGTTCTTTTGCTCAAGTACCCATTTCCAGAACGAAGTCTCCAAACAACACTTTAGAATTGTTATAGGGTTTTGGGGAGCGAGATTGTGTTTCAAGTTATAAATATATCAGATAACTTGGAAAAGATTTTAATGAGGTTGTTGTCTTTCAACCAGGCAGCAACATGTAGATTTCTAATAAAGGACCAGCAATATTTCCAAAATGTTTATAGTATCTTTAAAGTTTTGATTTATCAGTATGTTTTGAACCACTCATTGTACTGTATGTTTCTGACCCTCTTCATATTTGGGAATTTTGTATATTCTTATCTTAGATTTTAGCTTTGAACCAATTCAGACAGTTGATGATTTTCACAGAAAATTTCTGCAGTTAGCAGAAATGTTTTGTAGCAAAACCTGGACCTTACAATTGATCTTCAGTAGAGAGACGATGGAAATTTTATAAAACACAGAGTGAACTGGCTCGCCCATTTTGGGGTTTAATGTGGGGTGTACACCTTACAGCGAATATGTTGACTTACCATAAAATATAGATATTAATTTTTCCTTTTGCTCTCTCTGGTGATGCAGCCATTGGAGATGGTATGTGCCACTTTCTGTTTTTTGTTATAACCAGAGTCTTGGCTGACCTCAATCTTGGTGAGCATTATTCTCTATATGCCAGTAGCTTGGAAAAGAAACGTGTAATAACATTGCTAGATTAAGACTTTGCAGAGAGATGGTTAAACATTTACATTTAATATGGCACCATGGCAATGATGTGCAGGTCTGAATAAACTGTTGGGGCTTCTCTAGACAATTGTGGTGGCAGAACACTACTTTTTGGTTGGGACAAGAGGATCATCTTGTGGCATTCCAGCATCAGGAATTCTGCTTGAGAGTGATCTGTTTAGTGACATTATATGATGGGGGCACTGTTCATGTTACGGCGGACCCTTGTCTGCTTAAGTCGTCCTGTTCAGACTGAATGGGAGAGGTGTAGAACAATTCACTGTGGATTTGGAGGTTTTTGCTGATAGTTTATTGTTTCAGTAGAGAACGAATAATGAATAATGATAACTGATAAATGACAGTCACTTAATTATTGGCACTATTGCCATTTATTATCTTTGTTAGGCAAATTGGGTGTTATCTATTTTGATGTGGATCTGGAATTATCCAGGCTAGAGTGTTGGGTTATACACTGGAATTTTTTACCTGATAGCAGTAAAGCTCTGTATTACCAAAGAAATCATAGAATATTCAGCAGGTGAATGCAGATGGATTAATATTGCTCCAAAATAGCTGTAAAAAATGCAGAACCTGATTGCTCAATATTGATGCCCACTGCATTTCATGCAGGGATTATAAGGCTCACGCTTTGAGAGAGTAACTATGAAGGGTTAAAGCAGATCTACAAGCAATGTTTCATCTACAGATTATTTGAGGACCTTTTTTTTTCATATAAGATGAAAAAGAAAAATAAAGATTACTGCCATTTTATCAGCCTAGATGACAAAATTAGAATGTGCGTTTTCCAACTCATTTTGCCAGATCGGGTCACGTATAATAGCTCCATTTTTGTAAAGTAAGTATCTTGAGTGGGGAGAGACTCTTAACTGCTGATTAAAACAACCACAATAGGGCTCATGGTATGAGTTGTGTGATTTTACACTTCTGGCTATAATGTTTAGCAGCTCTACATCAGCCCCCACAGCCATTATTAGCTGGGCAAAATTCCCATTATTCTTCCAGCTGGCCTTTCCCATACAGGATGACATTCCCTCTTCTCCCTTTCCCACTGGTTACACACCACAGTCTCTATCCATGAATCTTGCAAGCGAAATCTTATATAGGGATTGCTTTTAACGTGTTGAGATTCATTTTGCTTTGAAGGTTGTGATACAATTAACAATAAATAATTTTTTAAAATAAGGATTGGCAATCATAAACTGTTTCAAATAAAGGTTTGACATCCATTTAGCAGACACTTGTTCCGAGGAATCTCATTTTTTTATAATTTCTGGCGATGTTTCGAGAGCAATTTAAGGTTCTCAATCAGGTACCCAGTGATGGCAGTGCTGAAAGAGATTCAAACCCATGACCTCTGATCCAGAGGTGAGTATCCTAACCACTAGAACCACTACCATCCTCAGTTATTGTGTAAAGACAATTGTTTATTCTGGTTGTGCAAGGACTTGAGCTGATGACCGTTCTGGGTGAATAAGTTTATAAGATGAGGCGGGCGAAGAAGGCAGGATGCACACTGCCTTCCTGTAGGAATAGAGATACCTCTTGTAGGTAGTTAAATTGTTTAAATAGTGATGAAAAATAAAGATGACACCTTTATGTGTAGTATGTTTTAGGGAAAATGTGGTTCCGAAGACCTAGAGAGTCAGAAGTGTTAATGTTTGTGACCCTATTATGCTATAGAACTGTGGAATCACTGAACTGAACCTTGCTTATTAGGTATAAACAACATTTAAAAAGATGCCATATCATCCTAGCACTGAGAACAGCAGGACTGCTATGTTTCCTGTTGATGCCCAGAAATCCTGAATGTCTGCTTATGTCACAGGTCAGCAGGATGTATTTCTTTTTTAGTAGCGCCATATTTCAGTGGCACACCCATCAGATGAATATTAGGTACTACTGGTACACAAAATCTCTCAGACTTGACACATGAATATTACACTTATACACACCATCATCCACTAAAATACTGGTAGTGCTATGTATAAATTATGCTTTTTAGTTATGAGGATTAATTGTGAGTTTTATCAGCAGCTAGCTTAAATCTGAGAGAAAGCTGGTCAGGTATGCCGGTTCAAGTGCCTGACCAAAGAAGGTACCACTGAGGTACATACAGCAGGAAAGCAAAACACTCTCTTGCACTGCCAAATGCCCACTGCTCCTTCCATGGATGTAGTCAAATGCAGAGGCCGATTTCGTTTTGGTGCACTGTGTGCTGTGTTCACAATGACAAACGCTCAGACACTTAATAGTGAATATTGTTGTTATGAAAATAAAAATGTTATATTGTTAACAGTATATAAATCAGCAATATTAATCTGGTTCTAAGGCATGACAGATAGGCTTAACTGGTTAAGGTTTTGAAGGCTCAAGCAGTCACTTCACACAAACCCCGATATAATATTCATAACTACCATTTTGATCTCTAATTACAAGCCTAAAATGGCAACAGCCAGACGACTGTGTATATAATTTATTCCATACTAGACAGCACAGAAATTGGTAAGGGCTGGTCGTGTCTTGCCGCAGGTTTGCCATGGAGGGCTGAGCAGCCTCTGGCGTTTACCTTGGAGATGGTTTTGAGAAGCCTTGGCGGCAAAACCCTCACAATCTAGAATAGCTTGACAAGAAGGAACACTCAATTATATAATTGTAAGCTGACTTGAAAGAGTCCCAGGCATCCTGGCGATATCTCTTGCCCCAGAGGAAACCCACTTTGCTGGGTCGGCTGCCAAGAGACACTACTACACCCTCTGTATGTCTACTTTCTCTGAATTAACAAACTCAAAAAATATTAGCTTCTGTTATTAAAGGATACAGAGGAACAGTACATAAAAGCCAGCACCACAGCACTGAATTCTACCTGCACAAAGAGAGACACAGACAGACATCAGGATGGGAAATTTTGTAAAGATTCTGTGCTGGTCTGTAACGAGAGACTATCTATGGCTCTGGGATGAATGGAGAAAAGCATGCCACAGTTGTACCAAGGTAGGGGATGGATTTAGTCTCCCAAGACTCTCTCCTGAAAATGACATGTTTTACATCCAGAGAAAAATGTAAAATGTTTATAGTTGATAAAGGCATACAGACCAAGCAAGAAGTGGGTTTTCTGCGGCTGTCCTCACTGAATTTAAAGAAACTGCTATTCCATGTTGTATCTACAATTAAACATACACACAGCATTTTTATTGATAATAAGCAATATTATGTAGATGGTGTTTATATATACTATATACTCTTAATGGAAAACACGTAAGTTGAATCAGTGTTCATCTAAGCAATTTCCATAAAAAAAGAGGAATATTCATCAATTGATTTACACTTTGGATGGCCGATTACAGTCAAACATTTCCAAGAAATTAGCTAGAAAAAAGAGGAACAGTTACATAATAAGTAACTATAGTGGAATAGCTAGAAAACATTTTTTCAGGCAGATGGTACAAGGACAGGTTGATGAAGTAAATGATTTGTATGTCAGAGAAGAGATGGAGGGTAGAATTCCAAATGGAATGTAACCAGATAGCAGTGCAGAAATTCGGGAACAAATATACTTTTCCTGACATTCTCTTCACACCACATCATTCTGTGTGGGGCTGGTGGGTGTATGGGATTTATGGGCCTTAGAAAGTCCTTGCACTATTATAGTTATGAGCTATCAACCAGCGACAACAGACAAGTACACGCCCTGAAGTAGAGTTAGTCTGTCCAAAGTTGGCTTGTAAACAGGATACAACTTTTCCTCACTGCTCAGCTCAAATATACTTTATCCTGCTTTTTATTTTTATGAGTTTGAAGAAAAGAATGATTTCAATAACTGCAATGATTACTCCAACCTGTATAAGTTAGATGGGTCACAGGCTACATTAGATTATTGTATGAGAAATAATCACAGTTTCACAATTGGTACATTTATATAATATACGATTTTACCAAAGTATCAGCTGACATCAAAAACACAGGAACAATGCACAGTTCCTGCGTTCAAGCGGCTTATTGCTAAATGTAAAACAGAAATAAAATAAGATTATGGTCGTTAAAAAAGATAATGTATGGGATTTGCATTACATTAACACAAAATTATTCAATATTTCAGTTTCTTTACGCAGTTCTTGAAAGTGAAAATCAAAATCAGTGTCCTGTGCCCATCAAACGGTTTTTTGTGCTGAGAGCGTGAAACCTCTACTTCCAGACAAGGCCGAGCTAGGCTTGAAAACCACCAAGGTCCAGAATACACAAAAAAGCACAAGGAAAATTTTTTCATCATATTAAATTAGGCGTGAATTACACATCACATTGCTTTGGATTTTTTTTCTTACAAATTTACAAACAAGGCACATCTGTGCTGCTTCAAAAACGTAGGGGCTAAAATGTTAGCTTTATAGAAGCACGCACAATATAATAACAGACATATCACATGAACAATACACTTTTCATGGAGACGTTTTAACCGCTTGAGTTGTTTATTTTTTATCCAGGTGAGTCTGGACCTTGGTGACCTCATAGCTAGCTACAGCTATGCTTCCAGAGCGCTTCTCCCAGCGCTTATTGATGCCAGTTACTTAGTGCGTACATCAGGCACTTCCGCGTTAGTTCCTGTTTCATGTAAACATTGTAATGTGTCCCTTTGAGTTTGGTAGTTAAGCCGACGTAAACAAGATTATCGCTATTGCTAGAAGAGTTCTTTGATCGTGTATGTCCAGCCCCTTCCTCGCATTTTGATGGGCTAGCAAGAGAGGAGATATTGATTTGCGTAACGCTGGTTCTCAATAGTTCAATGGATTTCAACCTGGCGCTGAATGCCGCGTGCAAAAACCGCCCACCCGCGCTTCCCACTGAAGGCGTAGTGCTGTGAACGCTGAAGCTCACAGGATTTGAGCTTAAAATAGGCACTGCCAGCCCCCAAAACGAGATGGGAAATCAGTCATCTTCAGTGACATCCTTGGTCATTTCTAATAACCAAAACTGCTACACTCAAGACATTTTTTCTGAGGAACAACTCACGGTTGTCATATTCCCTTATTTTCTGTCGCTGTTAATACAGTCACGCAGCCATAAATAATATAGTTATGCAGTAGCTCACGTAATACTGGTGTAACTTTATTTCGGGTTCTAAAGCAGCGCCAACACTGCTCCAAGGTACATGCTACCGTGGAATCATATCATAATCACGGTGTAGAAGAGTTTCACTAATTAACCGCTACGCTAAAATCGGTTAATCGTGAAAATCGTTAATTGTCTCACCCCTACTACATAGTAATAAAGTTCACTTTTGGCAAACGACAATACAAGAAAAACGTTTTAAAGAATTTTTGTTAAGTTTGTAAATCACGACAGAGAGTATGTGTCTGTCTCATTAGCCCAAAAAGTTTATAGGGTGTAGCGCGTGGTGCTCTGTTGTGTTGGTGCCCACCCAGGGCTGGTCCCTGCCTTGCAATCTGCCGCGGGAAAGGGTCCGTCCTTCAACAGAGATTAAGCGTTCAGAGATAATGAATGAATGAATGAATGAATGAATAATAATACACAATTATTATTATTATTATTATATTTTATTATTATTATTACTACTACTACTATATATGTCTGAAAATTAAGGGCTTGCGTAATCATCATTCAGTTTTTTCTTATTATTATTAGGGTCCGGCATATGGTGGACTCCCTTTAATTATTGTTGTTTTGTTTTTCTTTTTTTCTCCTTTTTCTCAGCTAAAACTCATTGTGCAGCTTCTGAACTGTGTTGTAGGCTGAAGGCCGAAATTTTATAAAAAACATAAGAAAGGTGTGAAATTTGCTATAGGCCAAAAAATCATAAAATATTGATAAGTAGGAAATTGGGCAAAAAAATGTGTTTTGACTCTGGTTAATTTCTATCAAGATATTTTGTTTATACGCTACTTACGAAAACTCTTTCTGTATTTCGTAGTGACCCCCATAGGCCAAAAATCATAGCGATTGATAAGTAGGAAATTGGGCAAAAAAAATGTGTTCAATTGGTACAAACTTCAGTATTTCTTTTTCAATTGATCAATTTTTTTTCAATTTTATAATGTTATAGTGTAATCAATAAGAAAGAAATATTTATATGTCAAAACAACAATTTTTAAAAACAAATAATTTAGCATATAATGCAGTGTAATTATTACATTGTTTTAGTTAGGAAAACAGTATTTAAATCAAGCATTTCCTTAAGCATGACAATAATCTCAGTCATGTATTCAGATTTTTAAAGCATTATTTTATGTTTAAAAAGACTGTGACTGCATCGGATTTGTATCGGTATCGGCAGATATCCAAATTTACAATATCGGTATCGGTATCGATAAAAAAAGTGGTATAAAATTATATCTCTACTATCAACCAACATAATTTACTGTATCCAATTGCTTGTCATGATATAAATACTTATTTCCCAAAATAAAAATATATACTGTAGATAAGAGATTTAATTTTCCACATTGTATACAGTATTTCTTATATTTTTTTAGTTTTAATTGTTCAATGAATAATGTAGTTCTGACCTTTTGACCTCTAGGGTCGCAAAAATGCTATATAAATTTATATTGTCTGGCTCTAGTATCCTTTCTTCGAAGCTTTCTGCATCAACTGCCTTTTGTGCTATTTTTTAAGACTTTTATAGTTTCTCAATTATTATTATTATTATTATTGTTATTATTATTATTATTATTATTATTATTACCCATTGTGTGTATTTACTGGTGCAGTAACTGGCATTCTGTCAGTAGAGGGCAATGTAACGCAATTTTATCTCAGACGTCCTTTAAATTTTGGATGTCATCCAATAATTTTTTTCTGTTGCAAAACTATTGAAGTAATTATATACAGTAAAGAAAACATTACCCGGTGCTTCTCATTTCACTTTTATCTTATTTTACTTTTAAATTGAGAAGCACCGGGTGGTTTTATTTAGAATCATTTTATTTCGAAGAAAGTGACCGCGGTTTAGTGCTGAATTATATGAAATATTTCATTACCAATAACATTATATCAAATTATAATTGACTTAATAAGGACGGAAATCGTGGATGTTCACTGCGCTCGTAGATTGGGTTCGTCGAAGCTTCCTGTTAACTAGGTGTGTGTGACTGTAGGGTGGGGCTCCTTATGACATTTTCTCCTCGCCGTTCACACTCGTACTGTACAGCTTATTCAGTAAGACTGAGTGGTTTCTGGTTATATTAGCATATTATTCCTTGATATACACGCCAGTGAATGACTGCCTCAGCGTGTTGTGTTTACAGTTATATCAGAGCTGCCGTAAGATCTTAAGTTCAGCAGGCTGCAGTCATTTTTTTTTTTTTTTCTGGTTTAGAGGAACAGATGTAAAGCGTAAAGCAAAAAATGTTGGCAAGAAGTACGAGAAGGAAAGGGCTATTCTGAACTGTGCACTCGGGAATTTAAAGCACACTTTCTTTTCACGGCTGACGTTCTAGTCAGTGCATGCGCTATTGCTGTGAGACGCCTGAATTCCCAGGAGGAGCGCCTACTTTTCTTAATTTCAGGTAAGGGTTTTAGGCTTCTCATTTTTCGCTTTAGGTTACACCTCTAACGCTTCTGTGACACACATTGACCAAACATTTAGCTGCGCCCGAAAGTTCAACACGAGGCGACCGTGAGAGTAGGAGTAAAAGTTAGGGAGTTAGCTAGCTGTTGCATTTCTGACACCAGTGCCTTGAGGAGGCATGTTTTACCTTTGATACGCACATTTTGGCAATTAAACTGGAAAATGCTTCACGGCGTAATGTATATGTTAAAACAAACTAAGGTAGTATGTCCATTTTCAGGTTCTTTATCGTAGGATTTCACCTGTACCTATCTGCATAAGTCGTTGCCTTGCTCAGCCCTCGTGCTTTACGCGTCGGCGTTAGTGTGTCTTCACGGTCAGACAGTGGATAGTTAATGTTTTGAATAGGCTATATCTGTTCACAGAACACGTGGCATCATTTGGATACTGACTTCTACCTTCAGTAACTGCTCGTTCCTCCCTGTTTGGTCGGTGGTTGCGTGACAGCTGTTTGACGGCTATGGCAAACAGCAGAGGGCAATGGAATGAGGACCAGCTGTTTATAAAATGACAGAACAAGCTTGTTGTACGTTTTATTTCCGACAGAGGTGGGCAAAGTAGCTAACATCGATACTCGAGTGAAAGTACAGATACCACTAGTCAAATGTTACTCCAATACAAGTGAAAGTCGTACCAGTCAAATTTTACTGAAGTTAAAGTACTGAAGTACCTTATTTAAAAAATACTTTTAAAAGTATTAAAAGTACATCTTTCACCGCACTGTTGCATTATTGCCAGAGGTGGGCAAAGTAGCTAACTTCATTACTTAAGTGAAAGTACAGATACCACTAGTCAAATGTTACTCCAATACAAGGAAAGCCTAGATAGTCAAATTTTACTGAAGTTAAAGTAACAGCTAATTTGTTTTAAAAAAATACTCTAAGTATTAAAAGTACATATTCTTCACCGTTGTTGCATTGGCTACAGAGGTGGGCAAAGTAGCTAACTTCATTACTTAAGTGAAAGTACACTTAAGTAATTACAGTACACTTAAGTAATTAAGTAATGGTACAGATACCACTAGTCAAATGTTCCTCCAATACAAGTGAAAGTCGTATAGTCAAATTTTACTGAAGTTAAAGTACTGAAGTACTTGTTTTAAAAAATACTTAAGTATTAAAAGTACATCTTTTCAATTTAAGAAAGTTGCATTATTGCCAGAAGGTGCAAAAGTAGTAACTTCATTACTTAAGTGAAAGTACAGATACCACTAGTCAAATGTTGCTCCAATACAAGTGAAAGTCGTACAGTCAAATTTTTCCTTAAGTTAAAGTACTGAAGTACTTGTTTTAAAAAATACTTAAGTATTAAAAGTATATCTTCTTTCACCACATTGTTGCATTATTGCCACAACACTTATAATCCCTAATGTCTCTGACTAGCTTGTACAAGCTGTAGAATATAGAACTGGTAGAATGTTACAGAATGAAACACAATCTAAACTGATAAAGAAAACCAGACATTAGTTTATTTTATTAATTGATTGTAAGACTACACACCCCACAAAACAGCATGGTAGTGTTCTGACACAGCTCTGGCAGTGTGTGCACACATATATGTGTATATTAATCAGGAGGACAGTGCAATAGCTGTAAATGTAGCTCACAACATAAAATCAACATCCCAACCTGCTTAAAACCCAGCTCTACACCTCTAGCTTCATGACTTTCCAACAGCAACAATGTTTTAATCAAGACAGAAAACAGCAGAACTGTCTGAACTTGGTTTTATAGTTCCAGTCTACAGGTGTGATGTAACCCTACTGATTGCTGATAGACTGTCACCTGCCAAACAACCCAACACCTTTTAGAAAAGGGGGAATAATATCCACTTTATTCTCAGATTTGAAAGTAACGAGTAATGAGAACCTTGATAGAAATGTAGTGAAGTAAAAAGTATGATATTTGTCTTTAAAATGTAGTGAAGTGAAAGCCATAAGTTTCCAAATAAAATACTACTCAAGTGAAGTACAGATACTCAAAAACCCTACTTAAGTACAGTACTCAAGTTAATGTACTTAGTTACTGTCCACCTCTGATTATTGCCACAACACTTACAAAACCTAATGCCTCCAACTAGCTTGTAGAAGCTGTAGAATAAGGAACTGGTAGAATGCTACAAAATGAAACCCCAGCTAAACTGATAAAGAAAAGGAGTCATTAGTTTATTTTATTAATTAATTTTAAGACTACACACCGCCACAAAACAACATGGTAGTGTTCTGACACAGCTCTGGCAGTGTGTGCACACATGTATGTGTATGTTAGTCAGGAGGACAGTGCAATAGCTGTAAATGTAGCCTGCTCAGAACGTAAAAAATACACAGAACATAAATCAACATTCCAACCTGCTTAAAACTGAGCTCTACACCTCTACAGGCGTGATGTAACCCTACTGATTACTGATAGACTGTCAGCTGCCAAACAACCGATCACGTTTTAGAAAAGGGGGAATAACATCCACTTTATCCTCAGATTTGAAGGTAACGAGTAACTAGAACCTTGATAGAAATGTAGTGAAGTAAAAAGTACAGTATTTGTCTTTAAAATGTAGTGAAGTGAAAGTCATAAGTTTCCAAATAAAATACTACTCAAGTGAAGTACAGATCCTCAAAAACTCTACTTAAGTACAGTACTTAAGTAAATGTACTTAGTTACTGTCCACCTCTGATTTCGAGAATATCTGTGCTCTACTGGGCTTGCCTTACAACACTTTCTGGGTTTCATAGGCATAACAGGTATAGCAAATTTCAGTCCCTTCTGAAAGAGGATGTGCCCTGTCACTAGAAATCAACTAAAGGTTGTTGTATAGGTCATGTCCTTGAGTGTCCTTACACATGCTTCCTCTCAGTGTTGAGTATTAAACTGCATACCAGTTATGATGCAGAACTATGCGAAATGAAATAATATGTTTGTTGAGGGAAACAGTCCAATTGCATGCTTTCTTGTTGTAAACGCGTGCAGTCAATAAGATGAACTTGTCAGGACTTTTTCATTGTATGTGTGGCCTAATAATTACACATTTGATTACTGGACAGACATTCAACAAGTGGATTTGATGTAATCGTTGTGACGCCAAACTTTCATGTACTTTCCCAAAACAGATCAGTTTATGCTTGTGAACTGTATTGGGTTAACTGTGGGGATTGGGATTTGGAACAAGACTCCCAGGACATTTTTGGTTTGGATGGAAACAGAGCAGCTTTGGGCATAATCTTTTTCCCAGCTGTCCCGAGATCACTAGGCGTTTCCCAGTCCTTGGCCATGTCAGCAGTGCTATGCATCCACTCCAGCAGAAAGATTTTGCACACGCAGAAAAAACTGCCAACGCTGCATCAAATATTGAGCTGCTTGTTGTGTCAGTGGTGGGTTTTTTTCCAATTACTTAGTGTTTGTCAGATGTTTACAAATGTTTCTATTGTTAGTTAAGTTTTGCCAGAGCTGCCACAGGCACATGATAAGGCTCATTTAGTGGGATAGCCCGTGACATACACAATGTGAGAAATCCTTGTCCTTTCTGCAACTTTCTCTCACAGTCAGCTGTCAGCATGTCCTTACCCTTTAGAGAGACTGCAGAAGGGATGCAGCTGCATTAAAAGTTTCCGGATCAGGAAGCCTCCACAACTGACAAACCACCTGGCTAAAAGGGCTTCCCTCCCCCATCATTTTCAGTGTTGCCTGCAGTTACCAGAAGAGAGGACTCAGGGTTTAATGAGAAAGTTTGCTACTGGTTAACAGCATCAGAGGGTTGTTAATGTAAAAGTAAGCACATTTCAGTCTTGCCATTTGTTATTTTTCATTTGGCTGCAACATATTGGAAATAATAGTAAATCACAGAAAACTTCCCTTTTTGTAAACAAGCCACTTCACTTTCACATTTATACTCAACAACTACTGGGATACAGTCTGTGGGCTTGGTTGTAAGGAGAATGAGGAAATGTCTTGTAAGGATTGTTATGTATCATTAGGCCACTCTTGGTTCTGCAACTTGAGTCTTGAGTTAGATGTGGCTTTCCCTTGCTCAGACTTCACTGGAGGCTCCTGTTTGTAAGGGCCTAGACTCAGGGATGGCCCAAGCATATATGGAGCACTTAGCAGAATTTCATGTGGGGCCCCCACCATCACAATGTTATTTTTGTAATTATTCTTTTTTAAATCATGACGTCTTGACATTTAAAGCACTCTTTAAAGTGGTGTGGAGGCCCCAAGCAGCCACTTAATTTGTGTATCCCTTGGACCGGCTCTGCTTGGTCCATTTTGAAGAATATAAACAATTCAGTAGAATATTGTGCTGTAATAATGGGCTTTATAATAGTCATGAATGATAGTCTGCCATTCACCTGCTCAAAGAGCTCTTAATAGCTGACTGTGTATTTTTATGTGCTTAAACTCCTGGTTTACTTTGGGCGCACACATTGTACTGATTAACCTGGTGGCATGAGATGTCCTTTAATCTCCATGTAACCACGTTTTTTGTCTTACCTATTGTGATAATAATGAATAAGGACAGTGAGTGGGTTGGGCTTTTAGAAGCCGAGAGGAGAAACAACTCTACATGAATCTCACTTCTTCAGCTTCAAATCATACATCCTTAATGACACACTCTCCTGTCCCGCTCTAATTCTGGTGATCTTGTGTTGTGAGTCTTATACTGCATATACTGACACTTAAACTTAAAGGTCAGTAAACTTTCTTCCTCTGAAGTTTTGCGTATGGTGACTTGTTGAAAGTTTACTAGGTGACATATACAGTACATCGCCCTTCCTCTTTTCTTTATCTTTATCGCTCTCTCACTCTCTTACACAAACCCATGCTCAGTCTTAATCTTACATTCTTACCATTTTTTAAACCGTGTTTATTCTGGTACTGAGGAACTGTGGCAGGTACAAGCAGTTGTCATCTAATGACAATGGCCAAAGGAGGGCCAACAGGCCACCACTTGACCTCAGTATGGGGTTCAGCTAAGAGTCTTCAATTTTGGAAGCTCAATAACAGTCAATCCATCTGTTATGAAGCACACATAAATAATTGTTTTATGGCACAGTGTGAAATTAAAGCTGCCCCCTGGGCAACCAAGACTCAGTAGAGAACAGGATTCAGCTGACAATTAAAATTACAAGCAATTTTTACTTTTACTGCTGGTGCTATGACTAATAATTAAATGAAAATAATAAAACAATAAAACAGTGTGAACCCTGATTCATATTACTGCAAATAATATGATATAATAGGCAGCTGGCAGGAACTGGGAGTTAGGACTGGCCCAGTGATCGGAGGGTCGCCAGTTCAAGTCTCAAAACCAGTAAAGATACCTCTGAGCAAGGTACTCATGAGCAAGGTGTCATCCCTAAGCACTGCTCCTCGGGCGCTGCTAAAACTGCCCAATGCTCCTTTATTGATGTGTCACATTTTTTGTAATGCATTGTGCACTGTGCTGTGTTTGTCATGACAAACAATCAATCACTTAAATTCAAGTTAACAAAAGATTTTTATGATTCAAGTTTGAGGTTGTAACTGAGTTAAGAACTGTGCCAAGAACATGGAGTTGGGGGCATGAGGTGGGTGGGGAAGAGTTAAGGAATGCTAACACAGCCTAGTAGATATTGCTGCCCTGATAAGGCAAGTAAGTGCGGATCTAAGTTCAGGCATGTTTCAGATAGTATGCAAGACTAGTTTGCAGGTTTCCCAAAGTACCTCATTATTAGGTCTTTTTCCAAATAACCACATTCCAAGATGATACCTGAGTTAGATCACGATATGTGATTCATTATATGAGCACAAATTGTCATACAGTTTCACAATAATGTGGTAATCACAGGAAATGGTGAAAGAGTAGGGTTGGGTACGGCACCGGTACCTATATAACCGGTATGTACCGGACCGAAACAGAACGCAAATTTCGGTGCCTCATTTCGGTGCCACTTAAATGCCTGAACTGTCGATTGAAATATTTGTTCTCTGGGGCTATGATGACACAGTTGTAATAAGCATCAGATTCATCAACACACATGATCGCTAGTAAAATTTAAATACTGCATTCATGGGGTGTCAGAAATGATCGGAAAAATAAATTATTTCCTTAATTAGAAAAATCTTGAGAACTTCGGAAAGCTTTGATAATACAAATCCAAAACACTGTTGCAGTAATGTTACTGTCCATTTTATTTTTGTAGATTAAACGTTTATTAGATTAGATTAAAAAATTAAAAGCACAAATCATCAGGAAATGAGTACAACTAACGTTACACTCGCTCTGACGGCAGCAGGTGATCTACCGCTATCTTAGCTTGCTAAATTAAACAACTTTCGTTAAAATGCCTAAAACTAAACGCTCGAAAGTGTAGCTATATTTCACAAGAAAGGATTCCGACACCGCAACGTGCAGCAAATGTTTTACAGCAGTTGCGTGTAAAGGGGGAAACACGTCAAATCTAATGAAACATTTGAGGGCACACGGAATAAACGTAAAAGCAGAGGGATGCACCATGTTTGACAGCTTGTGGGCAAATATGGTGATATTTCTGCAAAAGAATTGCTCAAATTTGAAGCGGTTTAGTTATTGTAGTTGGGTTAGGTGGCTTATGTTTTGCTGTTGTTGTTATTTGTAATTACTTATATATTCATATATACTTTAAACTTTTAATATATTGTTCAATTTTAAGCATTCAATTTTTTGTTTGATAAAAATGTATTCTTGAGTCATCCACCATCATTTTGTGGCTTTTGTAAAGTATCGGTTCAGGCACCGTTTTGGCACCGGTACCGTTTTAAAAGTATCGATTTGACCCCAAACGATACCCAACCCTATGAAAGAGTCAACCATAATACTGTCTGTGTCTGTGTTTCTCTAGTCCTGGATTACTTTGATCATGCTACCTGTTTTTGTGTCTTTCTAATACAGTTAATTTAATAATAGCTTTTAAAAACACGTTAGGAACTTAAAAAGTATGCTTTTGGTGAGTATGGTACACATTTCTTGTAATATGCCTTAATGTCCCACAGGAATACTTCTGATTTAGACTACATTGTGTTAGTCTTTATGTCTTACGCCCAGGGGTCTGGCGACTGTAATGTGTGAATAGGCAGTGCAGCATGTCCGTCTTGGTTTATCTGGTGTGAATAAATTACTATATGACCTACCACTAAAATACGTACGTGTTTTGATAATGAACAATCGCCGTCCGTACTGTTATCAGCACTATGCTAATACTACAGTTCTTGTTTGACTATATTGTGTTGAGACTAGGGCTGGGCGATATGGCATAAAAATAATATCGCGATATTTTTAAGCTATATCACGATACACAATATATATCTCAATACCTTGACATTTCTTCTAAATCACTGTATAGATGATAAATTCGGCCCTATACTGCATAAAATGACACCAATATAATGAACTTAGCCAAAGTTTAACAGAGTAAATGCTTTTATTTTAAACCAAAGTATTATATAGAAAACTTTATACTTTATATTGGGAACAGATAAGTGGACAAGGGGAGCCATTGATTGCATGCTTATTAAACGTGTAAGACCTAACTATTAAATTATAAGGTCGATAAACTAGAACTTGGGTTTAACCTACCTGTCGCCGTTCCTCTTTCTCCGAAACAGCCAATACCCCGCCCCCAAACTGCCAAAACCCGCCCCTTTCAAACCGTGCGTGTAGAAATCTCACTTGAGCAAAAAAGCCGCTCGTCGGTAAGCTACTTTGCGCGCGAGGACATTTAACACATCAAGAGTAAAAAACACATTAGAGAGAGGAAAAATACAGTTTTGCGCACAATATTATCATAACCGTGCACTCAGTTCTTAATTTTGTGCTCTTGAATTTCACATTTGCGCTCGCGACTTTGAAATTTACGCCCGCGAAATTTTTGCGGCAAGCCATTTTGTGCGCTCTACTTTTGCCATTGATGTGACACCATAGGCGGGGGAGCAGAGAAGCATAACACGAAAGTGATACAAAACGCGCATGCGCTAGGATGGGCGGGGGAGCGAGCTGTCTGCTTTGACAGGGCAGAAAAACAAAACTCGAAAGCGAAGTACATTCTGTCCGTTTAACAATAACGTTAGGATTTATACTCGATAGTCACGATATAGTCATTTACTACATCGCACGTGGAACAAGCCGAGATACATCGAGTATTCAATATATCGCCCACCCCTAGTTGAGACACTAACATTCCTAAGATGTTAAGACATGGTGGTGTCTCAGAACCTTCAGTACACTTTCTTGAATAAGAGGCTGAGGTGTTTTCCAGAGATCCTCAAACTTTTCACTAAAAATGTGTTTGGTTCACTATTAAAGACCTCTCGTGGATCTGTTCTGAATTGATCTCTTTCTTTTTATGAATGTTCTGACAGTTTATTCTACCCTTATGGAAAGAACTGTGTATACACATTACATGAACTTTGTTTTGTTCATCTAGTAGCTCCTGTAGCTCCTCAATGTCTTCCCAAAAATATTGTGATCTGTATAATTACTATCTGTGGACATCTTTCATTTGCTGCCAGCTCTTTTGGTCAGTTAACCTATGATTGATATTATTTGCTTATACAGCAAGACAAGTCAAATGTAAGGTAGCTACTGTACTGCCTTTTAACTAGAGACAGAGTAACTATACCTGTAATCATAGTTCATAGCTCATAGCAGATAGAGGTTTCATTTGGATATCATAACATAAAGCCACGATCACAGATATTTTCTTATTTTTTTATTTAATTAGTTATTAAAGTTACAACATTCAAATATTATTATCTTATATAACTGTTGTATAAACTCAATAAGCTAATATTACGCTCAAACATGCATGCAGTAAAATTACTGTAAGAGTGTTCTTCAGCAGTTCTTAACTAGGAACAAATCTTAAATAAGACAACTTTGGTGAACATCAGAATTTTTGTGAAAACTGTGCATTTGAGTTTAAGAACAAATTTCTTTTTAAGAACAGTCTGCGAATGAGGCCCATTGTCATCTCTTTGCAAAACAGCCCAGTTGATGGTTGCATATCTATGAAATATCTATGACAAACAATGAAAACAGGAGTCTGTCTTGAAGATCTTGGCAACTTCTAAAATGTACCATGAAATATTTGGAGTTAGCTTCCATGTTATATGGGACAGAAAAAAGTTCTGAGCTTTCACTTCCTGCTATTTCTTTCCAAGACTTAACTTCTTGATATAGCGTGGAACTGCAATCCCCAAGCTTTGTAGTGGGTGGAGAAAGTTTTAGTCTTACTCTGTCCTCCGTCCACTTAGCTTTGCACAAGAACTCTTTTGGGAACCCCCTGCCCTCTTCTAAGTAGCCTTATAAGGCCATGTGGGTATTTGAAGCTTTGGGGGGAGGAGACTGAGGCAGCAACACCGCCAGCCCAGCTGCCCTCTAACTGATGGAGCTTGGAGCTCCAGCTGGCCTGATAGATACAGCCAGCAGTGGCATGTCTGTGGAACAGAGTAAGGCTTGGAGTAGGGGAGTGGACCATGAGACCTTTAGGATGAATGAAATGTTTGGAGTTCATTTTAGTAACGCCCCTTTTGAACTGTTATTACTTTGTTTTGCATTCAGTCACCCTGACTGTAGAAAGCTTGCAATGAGAGACAAGAGCTTATTGTAGAAATCTTTGTTATGCTCACAGTCAGTTCTGATGTTGGCTGTTTGTACCTTTTTGATTCCAGCTCTGTTAATAAAGAGAAATAAGTCAGCATATTGTGCATTGCCAGAGCACAGGCCAGGACAGTCTCTTTATGGAACACTTAAGGACATTTTAAGAATTGCTTAACTCAAAACTTAGAGACTTAATACTGAGCGACATATCAGCCAGTGTTTTTAGACAGCAAATGTGGTGTACTGAGGCAAGCTCCCTTATTTTGATGGGCTGTGTCTAGTGAATCAGCTGTTGAATCAGCTTTGAGCTCTGTGGAACTATGTTGGTCCTGCTTTACACAGAAAAGTAGACCTTAAATTCCCATGAAAATGTGAATTGCATGACCCATAAACCTATGCTGGTGGGGAGAACCTTTGGCTTAAGCCTCCTGTAAATGCTTCCACTCAAAAAAACAAAAACAAAAAAAGATTTGTCTTGAAACCTCAAAAATGGCTCATTTCACTTTTTGAAACCATTTAAACATTGTTGTGTAACTCCTTAAATACCGAGTTTTTTTATTTGTAAGATTGTCTGGGAAACTAAAGGAGTGTAAGAGCTAAGAGAGACAACGCTGGGATCTCTGACTTGACTTCATTTCTCCTGCTCTCACTTTTATTTCCCAACCAGTTCTTTTCCACCCATATGGTTCACATTCTTGGGCTCTGACATCAGAGCTAGCAAATAGCATGCTCTTGTTTTTTTGCCTTCCCGCTCTCCCTCACACACCTATCATCTTATATCTAACTTGGCCTCTTTTCAACTTTAACCTGTCTATCTTTCTGCCTACTGATCATTCTACTTCCCTCCATATTGTGTGTCTGATTGTTGCAAGCCTAACACTTTTTATCTGAGCTCCCTCCGCCATCGCTCAGGGCCACGATACATCAATAAACAAAGACAGACTTTTTCTGCTGGAGTTTGCCCTGACACCAAATTCTCAGAGACTGTTTCATGGCATTGTTTGAGAGAAATAGTGGGGAGGGAGGAATCAGGCAGCAGAATAGTCAGCTGTGCTTCACCAGCCATCTGCTTTGGAGTGCTTTGCTCACAATGGACCAGGACGAAGCGAAGGTCAGTTGCACATTACAGCCTTTCACATCTACTGTGTGTTAAGATAATTTCCAGGCTCTGGGGCTTAGTTCCCAACATCTACTACCTCGGGCATCAAATCATTTTTTATTATTTTTTTTTATGAGCTTTTAGCAACTGTAGAAATTATAGATGTTTGAACTGATCCTTAGTGTCTGCCCATGCTGTGAGGCAATCAGATATACAACAGCTTCTACAAATAGAATTTTCTTAGTCACTGAGTATAAATAACCCTGTCACTGTGAGACAGAGGAGGGATGAACGGAAAGAGGCGGAGAAAAAGAGTAAGGGAGGAAGATGTGCAATCTGTAAAGAGCCGTACACCATTTAAAATGTCTGTCAGTTTTATTGCACTGTTAGCCAATGATTTACAGCGATACACAGTGCTACATATATTGCATGATGAAAAATATGTGACCAGTGAGAAGGAGATATAAAGTTTATTCAACCCTGAATGGGTACATTAGTAAGTAAAGTGACTGTCTCTATGATCAACAGTCATGGATGTTATGGAAGGAGAGAAGAGGATGCTATTATGCACAGAACTAAATTACTTTGGGATAGAAGTTGTGTTGTGTGGGAGGAAGATTGATTTAACAAATAATCAGACAAGGCAGATGTTATTCATCTTTTGGATTATATCCATTTTAATTAATTGATTAGACTAAAAACACTTTGATTTACAAAAGCAGAAGCAGAGTACGTGGAAAAAGTCAGTCACACAGCTGAGGCAGAAGAGGCCAGGCTGAGAAAAGGGGCAGTTTTAACAGAGGGAGGAGAAGGAAGCTGTGCAAGAAGTGAGCAGGGAAAAAAAAAGAAATTTCCACTTGTGATTTCCCACAGATAATATTTCTGTTCTTAGAGGAGGGATGTTTTTGTTGCTCAACAAACAAATTCTCATGTTTACTCTGCCCGACAGCAGTGCAAGACTGGGAATTTCCTGCACACATAACTGGCGCTAATCCTCTTTTTTAACAGCAATAATGAGAGAGATTAGTTTTTTGTGTTTATTATTTGACATTAGGCCTTGACGTTATACCTGCACAGATTCTGTTCTGTAACTGGTGATAAAAGACTGGGAGTAGCTCCTAAGAGAAAGAGCACTGATCAAAGTGCTGCAGTGAACTGGAACCATTGGCACCAATAGGAGCCTAGTCTTCAGATAACGTCTGTTTGTTTATGCTGTTGCGTTGACAACGCTGATGGCTGGGATAAAATATGGGTGTAAAACATGTTGTAAGCTGATATGTAGTCTAATGTAAATCTGGTGAATGTGCTTATTTCAGTTTATTTGTAGTGTGGTATCATTGGTGTGCTTCTTCTGCCCTTGAGATCTGTTTATTTCTGTATATTGTTAAACTGCTGCTAATCCTGAGTATACTGCACAGCACTGTACTGTACTGTACTGTACTGCTGCTACAATATTTGCATATATTGTTGGAACACTATTTGCACTAGTGATTGTAATTCTGTGAAAGATTATTTGCACATGCTACTGATTGTTTTTTTCTCTCTCTTGACTGTTGCGATATTCGCACATCTTATTGGACATTATTGTACACCATCTGTTTAGAATTCTGATATTGAACTGCCGCAGATCATATGCACACCCAATGCAAAAAATCCCTGGACCAAAGTTTAAAGTTTTTATATTTTATAGAAAGTGAGTGATCATTTGTCATTGTGAACACATCACAGCACAGCACACAGTGCACCACAACAAAATGTGACCTCTGCATTTGAACCCACAATCCTTGGCTTAGGAGGCTAGTGCCTTATCCATGTGTGTGCATATATATTTTATTTATTCTATGTGACTTATCTGTTCATACTGTAGAAACTGGAGCGACGTCGTCTCGTCTCTCTGTGTGCGCATACAGTGCTGTGAAAAAGTATTTGCCCCCTTTCTGATTTCTTATTTCTTTGCATGTTTGTCACACTTACATGTTTCAGATGATCAAACAAATTTAAATATTAGACAAAGATAACCCAAGTAAACACAAAATGCAGTTTTTAAGTGATGATTTTATCTATTAAGGAATAGATAAAAGGGGATCATCAAGGTGTTTTTTGGCAAAAATGAGACCAGCCTTTATGTTCTGTTTGCTCAGCAGTGGTTTTCGCCTTGGAACTCTGCCATGCATGTCATTTTTACCCAGTATCTTTCTTATGGTTGAGTCATGAACACGGACCTTAACTGAGGCTAGTGAGGCCTGCAGTTTTTAGATGTTGTTCTGGATTCTTTTGTGACCGCTTGGATGAGTCGTCGCTGCGCTCTTGGGGTCATTTTTATAGGCCACCCTCTCCTAGGAAGGTTCACCACTGTTCCATGTTTTCCCTATTTGTGAATAATGGCCCTCACCGTGGTTCGCTGGAGTCCCAAAGCTTTAGAAATGGCTTTGTAACATTTTCCAGAACGATAGATGTCAATTACTTTGTTTCTCATCTGTTCCTGAATTTCTTTAGATCGCAGCATGATGTCTTCGTTTTTGGGATCTTTTGGGCTACTTTTTAAGTGATCTCTTGATTCAACCGTTCTGGCAGTAATCAGGTCTGGGTGTGGCTGGTGAAATTGCACTCAGCTTTCCAAAAAATGTGATTAACAACCATTACTTTATGATTTTACAAGGGGGGGCAATTACTTTTCCACATAGGGCCATGTAGGTTTGGATAGTTTTTTTCCTTAATAAATAAAATTATTCCTTAAAAACTGCATTTTGTGTTTACTTGGGTTATCTTTGTCTAATATCTAAATTTGTTTGATAATCTGAAACATGTAAGTGTGACAAACATGCAAAAAAAATAAGAAACCAGGAAGAGGGCAAATACTTTTTCACAGCACTGTATATAGTAGAGATGACAGTAAAGTCTACTTTGACTTTGACTGTATTTCCCCTCCCTCCTCTGGTTATGAGTTGCTCACATTCCCAGAGAGAAACAGAAACTCACACTTTCTGGAAAACGTTACTGAGAGTCTGAGCAGAGTCTGACTAGTGGAAGCTCAAATTATGTTGGCAAGATAGAAAGATTTATTAGAACGTAATTTAAACAGCTCAGACATTGACATAGTTTTGCTCTACATATTCTTCTGTCTATCCTTCAAACTACAGCAGCACAAAGTGCAGTAGTGTTCCTGAACCTGACTAGCTGAGTTACATGAAGGAGACAGGAGGCTAGTTCTGTCCTGTAGATGGCACTTTTCTGAGGGTAGTCAGGGTGTCCTTGACTATTCCTTTGCCTATGTGTTTGAGTGTGCGCATGTGTGTGCAGGTAGCAGCTGGTTGTAATGTGTTAGAGACATTCAAGGCAGTAAGGGGCAAAATGAGTATTGTAATTTTATTGATGACTAATAACTACTGCAGGCATTGCTCCAAATATGTATAAAATCCCTCTCTCACAATAACTGTTCACTGGCTCGGTTTTGTAGTAATATGTTACCTCTGTTAGTCTTTACTAATGATTTACAAAGGTGATGTTGTAGACCTGCGGCACCTTAAAGCAACTTTACGTAACTCTTTCTAATCAGAGACATTCACGCGTCTGCAGTCTGACTTGTTGACTTTCCTGAACCCTTTGGTACGTCAGTTACCAATCACACAGGTCTTGGCTTTATGGCTGCGGCTAAAACTCTAACTGACTCATCTATATTGCAGTAAACTAGAGGTAGTCCTGCTCATAGAGATCAGTTCCTCCAGTAGAATTGAAGTTCCAAGCTTAATCTTTTTTAACCTGGTTTTAATGTTCTAACGTCAAAAAAGATCTGCATACATTATTGATATAGAAATTTTTAACAAAACTTTATATTTCAATACAAGGCACAATGCTTATTGTATTTTTCCAGAGCTGACATACACTATGGTGTGTAAGCCACCCCTCTTTATATTTATATTTCTTTATATTTTGCTAGGAAAATGAATCAATAGGTACGATGATTTGTCTGGGTCTTTGGAAGCAAACTATAACAGGGCTCGCAAAATCGCTAGCCCGACGTCCCGGGGCTATTGTGTCTTCCAGTCGGGCTACCAAAGTCAAAAGTCAAAGTCAAAGTCAAAGTCAACTTTATTGTCATCTCTGCTATATACTGTACAGATACATAGAGAGACGAGACGACGTGGCTCCAGGTTATTTCCAGTGCAAACAAACAAAGAACAGCAGAACAGAGAATAAATAGGCAGTGGCACGACTAGGCACATGGAATAAACAATAAATAAGTAGAAATACTAAAATATACATTAAACAATATACATTTTAAACCAGACAATATACAATATACATTTTAGACTAGACAGGGAAGACAGACATAGAGCTAAAAATGTTTGTCAAGTCAGGATGCAGTATTCTTAACAGGTTGAAATTGACATTTACACTGAGTGTGCAAGGGGTAGAGTTATAATAGACAGATACTATATCCGGACTATTTCCAAGTACAATGTTCAGTATATGTGCAAATATGCAAACATTTAAACAGGTGCAAATTGACATTTTACATTGGATGTGCAGGAGGTAGAAGGTTATAATATGACAGATACTATATTCGGCTATTTATGTGTACAATGTTTCAGTGTACCAAAATCTATCTCAGCCCTGCCCGTCAGGCTATCATAGGAAGGAAAAATATATGTCAGTGCTTTTGCATTCTTTCACAAATGTAGCTGGGTAATTATGTCATTTTCGGGCATCGATGAGCCACTGTCAATATGTGAAATATTGAAATCCCGTTTGAATTCGCGCTTGTTTTTTACTTTCACTTTGCGATCACGCGAACTGTGTATACAGAGCGACAGTACTGATTGGTCAGTGACGGATTAACTGCGCACCAATTCCTCTGACATCGTCTTGTCACTCATTAGCTTACTATTCAAACGTGACAAGTGAAATCTCCCGCAGCAAGCTTAAACATGTGATAGAGGTTGATTGCGCAGAGAATTAAAAAAATCGCTGACCGTTATTTGTGTGCGTGTGTAAAAATAGATGAATTTAGGCAGGTATTTTAGTTCTGCTGAGCCAAATAAGACAGGTCAGGGTGAAGAAGGGACAGCCAAAGAAAGGCCTACCACAAAGCGGAAAAGTTATGACAAATCAGACTATGAGGCAAAAAGAAAGCGCAGCTTTTTGGTTTCATGGACGAAAGAATTTCTGTGCCTGGAATATGACAAGCTAAATAACATAATGTTCTGCCGGGTGTGTCGTGAGTTTCCCTCGATTTCTGACTCGACAAGTGCCTTTGTTACTGGGACCAGTAATTTTAGGAAAGACCCCATCAGAACCCATGAGAAATCTCTGCATCACAAGAAATGCATTGGTGCTCAGTCTGCAGCATCTTTCCCAGAACAAACACCAATTGCAAAAAACATACTAAAAATAAACCAAGCCAACAAGAAGTCCTGAAAAGCTGTTTAGATCAGAAGCATTGAGTGTTGCAAAGAGGAACTACCACTGGCAAAAATTTAGCATCTTTTTGCAAACTTCAAAAATAAATGGCCTAGATCTTGGGTTCCACTTACCCCAATGTACCTGCTGCTTTTGCAGAGAGTTTATTGACACAGTAACAAACTCAAGAGACCAGATCAAAGGAAATTCAAGAAAGCAGGTTCTTATCCATTCTTGCAGACGCAGACAGAGACACCGGTATACAGAACAGGAGTTGGTCATGCTGGGTATGCAGAGATAATGGTGACATATCCCACATACAGCGACCAAATGTCAGTCAAGAGTGTAAATGCTGCTATGTATTTTTAGAGACAATTGATGAAGTAGTGAACAATTATGGGTATCAGAGAAGGTTACATGAAAAGAAGGTAGTGGTAAAAATTTTGATGGAAAGGAAGGTGATGATGGGTGAGAAAACTGTAGCTGGGGAGACCAAACAGAGATACCCCACATCATAACAATCCACTGTGTGGCACACAAATTAGAGCTATAGCCGCGGCTGATAGCATGAAAGGCTGTGAGTACTTGGTGAAATTTGGTACTACTATTCCCCTGTAGCTTAAGAGAACTGACAGAAATAAGGAACTGCTAAATGAGAAACTGGCACATTTCTTAGTGGCCTGGAAGAGCACACGTGGCTTCTGGGCTTGCTGAGATGTCTAAGAAGGCTGGGAAAAATGTCTACACCCCACTGTTGTTCATATGGAGAACATGCAGGAGGAAGTGATGTCAAGTCCGAGGATGCAGCCAAGGCTAAGGGGGTGGTGCAGGAGATAAAGACTGAGAAATTTGTTGGCTTCCTGCATTTCATATGTTGGACTACAGCACATGATAACCTAAACATCACACAAACAAAATCAGTTAGTTGAGAGCACCACATCACGCTTACTCAGCCTAAAAAACAAAAACCAGGAGAATACCCAGAACCTGACACAAAGTTCACAGCTAATCTAGGATGGTAGCATTTGCTACTGTGAACCTAGCTCACAAAAAGTCAGCCACCTGCTAGAAGAGATGAGGTTATTGTGACAAAGACACCTTTGGTGCAGAGATTCAGAAGATTATTGACAACACAGTCAAGTACATGGACAACAGATTAAAAAATCTATGTGAAAAGGCTCCTCTTCTTTGTTTCAAGGTTTTGACCCCTTCCACTCTTCCCTACTCCCCAGAGAGGAGCTGGGTAAATTATGGGGGATGAAGAGGTGGATTATCTTGTCGTCAGTCAATTTGCCAGTTTGCTAGATGAGGAAGAGAAAGAGAAAATTCCACAAGAATGGATGGATCTAAAAATGTGGCTTGCAGAACACCGGGGTAGCAAGGTAGATTGCTTGTACAGAGATCTCCTCTCTGAGAATCCAGAACACCTCTCTCATGTCTTGTTGCTGGTGAAATTAATACTGACACTTCTATCAGTCCATCAAGAGCCATCTGTGAGAGAGGATTTTCTTGCATGAACCGAGTGAAGACAACACATCGTACCTCTCTACACCCTGAAACACTGAATGACTGCATGCAACTCTCCATTAATGGGGAAACAGTTGAATCTTTTTGCCCTGACAAGTCAATTCGTTTCTGGATGTTTTCTGGAAAAGGTTCAAGACACTTGGATCATAAAACCCCGACAAGAACAAAGAGCAGTGAAATGGAGGCCGATGCACAGGAAGAGAAAGCTGATAAAGGAGATGCTATGCCCTCAACGTCGAGTGTCATTTTCTCATCCGTGACTTCAGTGGAAATTTCAGATTCAGAATCTGACACAGACTGATTCATGTTCTACACAGTTCTTACAAGTTCATAGAAATTTCTGTTCAATTAGAACCAAGTATTTGAGTTGATGATTGTAATTTTTATACAGTTGTTGTAATTTGTGTTTTTTTTTAGCAATTTTTTTGATTGATGTTTTGTTTCCTTTACAATATTATACATTAACAATAATCTCTTTTTTATTTGGGCTATTTAAATTTATTTTGACCTACCAAAAAATGAAGAGTGCCTGCCCGAAGGGCTACCAGGGATTTTGAAATTTTGCGAGCCCTGTATAAGGAAATGAGGTAGGTTTGTTTAGGCCCAACTGTATAAAAATCGAATCCAACTGCTGGATTTTTTATTGTTTCCTTCATAATGAATGTTGGTTAATGAGATTTTTATTTTATGATACAATATCAGTAGACGTCTCTTGCAGTTTTCAACAGTCAGTTAGACCATTAGGCAGTCGCTAATATTTGCTTAGTTCTCTATGTTATAAATAAAAATGACATAAGTATTTTGGTATAGCAAGGCCTCTGAATATTAATTAGTTCCATTTTAGCACTGTGTAGAGTGTCCCTTATCAGATAGTAAAATAAATAAATAATGATCTGCAAAGTGTTTTTCAATGCCTTTTGGAGCTTTTTCAAGGCCTTACTGAAGTGTTTCATCATTCCTCTTAAATCTGCTTCAGCATGCAAAACCTGTGCTGAGAGACTAGGAGGGAAGTGTGGGCCGAGGAAGTAAAGGGAGAGTCTGCTTAATAAAACTTCTTAAGTTTTATTTCAACGCATAATATCAACTATAGCATTTTTGTAGTTATTTCAGTTATCGCTGCATGTTTTTTCTTGTTCACCCTTACTTCAGGCAGTTTCGACCAGATGCGAACTCAATATCCCTGTGTGTAAAATACTGATTTGTACAATTTAAGGGTGTTTTCACACTTGGTTCGTTTCAGCCCTCAAAGCGAACTCAGATCGATTAGTCAGCATTTTTATGTATATGTGAACACACCAAACGAACTCAGACCCCTCTGAAACGAACTGAACTGAGACCACATTGGTTCGCTTCGACAGTTTTTGTTCGAAGAAGAAAAAAACAAATACTAGGCAGAATGCAAAGCAGTAAAGGTCTGAGTTGAAGTGGAGCAGAAAGAGAACCGAGTCCCCTTTCAAATGAACTCACAGTGTGAACATCAAAAGAACCGAGTTCCCTTTCTGTTGGTCCACTTTTTGGACCACTTCTAGAGGACTGGGTTTGGTTCCTTTAAAGAGGACTATAGATGAAAACACCCTAAGAGTACAACTGACACTCGACTGCTGCAGAGACCAGGCGACTTTTCTATAGTCCTAACCATGCTTAAAGGAGAGAGAGAGGGTGGGGGGCTTACAGGAGAATAATATTGGAAGAAAATGGCAGTTAAAACTTGCTTGCACATAGAACGTGAAATTTCTTTAAACAATTTTCATATGATTTCTTTGATATGGATTTCTACAACACTGGAAGAGAAAAGGAGATAAAATACCGGGCAATGGTAAGAGCTAAACTCTGCCTAACACACTAATTTAACTGTCTGCATATGTGTGCTTGTGTGTGTGTGTGCAGTCCTGATCTTGCGGGGTTGCTGAGTCATGCTAGTTTTTCTCTGGCAGAAAACAGGGAGAGACGTATAAATAGTTGCAACATGCAGCATCTCTGGGCATTGCAAAATGATTCTGAACCATTGCAATAGTTAGAAATGATAGGTTGAAACCATTTGGTTTGAATTTTTGACTTCAAGACTTTTCTCTCCACAACACTGGATGCAGTATTTTTTTGTTTTTGTTTTTGAATGTTTGTCACTGCATGTGTTTCACAATCTCTGGCTTTAGATAAAGTATTTCTGCCGAATTCCTTGCCCCGAGACAATTGGACAGAGAGAATGAAGGCACAAAAGAGTGATGTTGCTAGTTAAATTGCTGTCTATCAACAGGCTATCCCTCTCTGCACATTTCTTCCTGTCAGTGCCTTAAAGCTGCACTTCAAGACCAAAGTTACCTTGATACTACTTTGTGCTTTGGTTTGGCACTATAATGCTGTCATTGGTTGCTCTTACAGGTTGCTCTTGTGTCTCACTACTGTCTCACTACTACCCATTTTATAACAAAGATACATGTCTCTGTAAAGTCAGCATATCTTTTCAAACTGTTTATCAGCTAAAGTGTATTATAAGTGTATTATAATTAGTGCTACATTAAAACTGTCTCATGAATACTGTTTATTTTTACAGATTGGCTGTACAATATACTTACACTAAACTACTGCTTGTCTTGCACACATTTAATGCACAAAACTATGATTGTGTTACATGATTGAATGTTACGTTTTTCTCAGTTTGACTGCTGTTACATTGTTTGACCTTTTTGACCAGAACCATCATTGTAGTTTGAATACCGCATATAAATTGCACATTGTTTTCTCTACATCTAGTTTAGATTTTAGATTTTATAGACTATTAATATGTGCTTATTCTGTGTGCCTTATTTGGTCCTTGTACTCTGTAAATACTGGAGCCACATCATCTTGTCTCTCTCTATATACTTGTATATAACAGAGATCAGAAAAAGTTTACTTTGACTTTTGACTTTGAATGACTTAATTTTTTATGCTTCAAACACGTTGGAGAAAGTATTTATTGAATGTGTCATCATTAGCAAAATCACATTAGTGAGAGTATCTTGTCATTATAGGTTAATTTTTGTCAGTTGCTTAAGCCTTATTTATTTTAACGTAAGGAAAATAGGTTTGCTGAAAACTTCATAGCCTTCCAGTATGGCGCAGCCACATCCAGGTGCTTTCGTGACCGCTCCGTTCAGACTGTGAAGGTATTTCGTTATTTATTTCTTTTTAATTCTTTCTTTCTAATTCTTTCAGGTTTAGTAATATACAGTATGACAGCAGAACACTTCTGGACATTGGAAATAAGATCTTGTTTCTAATTTCAACAGCTTTTAAGCCTAAACAAGTGGTGCGATGGCATTTTAGACTTTAGAGAGGACGCCGGATCTCTAGATCCACATGCACACACAGGTCAATATTTTCTGTGTTCTGTAATTATAAAAATTCTACTTGTCTCTCAGCAAAGTGATTTCAGGACAGACACTGGGAGGAAAATGCTTAAACTCCTAACATATGTTTATTGTGATAATCTTTAACTAATGATGAACTGAACACTGACAGTTCTTCATCACTCTGACACTGTGTGCATGCTGTTTGAGTATATTCATAATTCAGTAGCCCAGATGTTGTGTTTGAATGCATGTCATTTACACTGCAACATAAAATATGAAATGTTCAGATCATTTTTGCTTCCCATTCTGTTGGTGTGCAAAGTGCACAAACAATAGAAAGAGCCACACATCTGCAAACCGCTGTATGGTCAACATCATTAAAGCATGATGCAGCAAACATAACTAGTCAGAAAGCTATAAGTTATTGGGGGCTTTTTTTTTTTCAACAGTTGTTTTGGACGGTTTGCAGGTTGGAATATTTGTTTCTGTTTTGTCTGGTAGAACTGTGCTGTACAGCACAGCAGTACTGTACTGTACCAGACCAGCAGTAGAACATTCTAAAGAATAATACAAAGATCAATCCATTTTGGGTTGGTATTTAATAGTTTGCAAAATGTGTTTTAACTAGCACATGTAAGTACCTATTGCCCTTTTCCACCCCAAAAAAACAACACATAGCTTTTAAAGGAATGTTACACCCGTTGGACTTAATGCTATCAAGCAGACAAAACACATTTTTATGAACCAAGTTAAATTTCAGGAAGGTGAGTTAATACAAACATTAGTTAGCAAGCTCGTTTTCGATAATAACTAATGAATAAAAAAATAAATCATTAAAACATCTACTGTAATGCAGGAACTGTTCCAAACTGCCCAGTAGCATTTATACTAGCGCTCCAAAACATGCTAGTTAAGTTGTTTCGAAATCAGACAGATGTTCAAGTAGGATTTTTAGCAAACTGCAGGGCAACCAGTGCCTCAGCTGGAGAAGAAGGTTTATTGCATTTATTGAAAGTTTAGTATCACAACAACTGCTGTTGCTTAGAAATGATGTAACTCTCTGGGGTTTTGCTTATGACTTGTTGCCACCTGCTCTTTGTCTGGCTTTACTGTATTTAGTACTTGATTCTGTCCAACAGAACCATACAATGTACCTGTGAGAAGAACTCAAACAATACCTTTTAATTTAGACAAGAATACTACTGTTCAATATGGAGGGCTGACCTTAAGGGAGGGGGTGTGTATTGAGAGAGAACCTTCTGCTGTGTTGAACTAAGGATGTTGTTAGTACGTTTCACTGTGACATGATGGACTGGGAATGAAGCCACTTTGTGGAAAAACAGGATCAGTCAGTTACTGTTCCCTCTCTGCTCTTCTGTGTTTCTCTCTCTCCTCACTTTCTTGAGTTCATTTAATGTAAAGATCTGATGCTGCTCTTTACATTCATCTCTACCTTATTCATTCTTAATTAAAAGCCTGCTCCCTCCCTCCCTTTCTCCCTCTCTCTCTCTCTCTCTCTCGGGGATGGGCACTGGTGTGTCGATGGCAAAACAACACACCCCTGGCAGCTGGTGTATTCAGAATTGTTTGTGTGTGTTTTGGTGTATAATCACATAACACTGTTCGTCAGTGTTAGTTTGTGTGTGTCTAACACGTTTGAAAAAGGCAACCTGCATAATGCTTTCTAAATGGTGTCTATGAAACATTACACAAGAAGTGGATTTTTACACAAAGTATCGTCATGGTGTGCATTCAGTAGTGTGCATTCTCCATTTGGCTTGAGCAGTTTTGCACCTTAATTTTAGTTATGCTGAAAAGGTCACTGAGTGCATAGGTCATTTGGAAATGTTGGATTTGGGTAGCATGCAGGATTTACTGAATTTAAGGCATGCATCGTAGCAAAAAAAAGCGCTGTTCTTCAAATGTGAATTTGTGTGCACATCACTTTTGTTGATGTTTGTTTGTAGGGAGTTTCTTTTTTTCCTTCAGTAATTTAATGTAAAAAAATAACTAGATAAAGATATTTTTTTTTACAAATATACACTTAAACAGGCTTAAATTAAACTTCTGTCTAATTTTATGAGCCTCTTTTGTATTTTATTTTATTTTCTACAATACTCTGGATTATTGCATCTAAAATTTGTTTAAATGTAGTAATTAAGAAATAAGACATTAGAGATGGTATATATTAGGTGGTATTTAAATGCTGGGTTTTTTATTGGTTTTTCCCCTATAATGTACTTGCAGCGGTAGCGTAGCGGTTAGGAAGTTGGCCCCACGATCAGAGAGTCGCTTGTTTCAAGTCCCGGTAAAGTCACCACTGAGAAACCCGTGAGCAAGGTACCCTCCCCAAGCTGCCCAATGCCGCTGAGGGAATGGATCAAATACATAGGTCACATTTCATTGTGGTTCCGTGTTCTCATTGAAAAAAAATCACTCATAGAGTCATTGTCTTGAGTTGCTGACATTAATTAGTTTGCTGTATAAAAGCAACTTTGATTGTGATATTGAGCTGTGACCTTGACATTGACCTGAAAACCGTGCTGACTGCTGTTAGCAAATACAAACATCCAAACTGCTCTCCTTTAGCACAGGTTTCATTTGTTGATGTTCATTTGGTTTCATATGCATTATGTGTTTTTCCCCTGGGGCTCTTGAAGGCCCTTAGATAGATACGTACTGTACGTGTGTCTTGTCTGATCACATCACTTTTCCCCCTCTCTCTCCGTCTCATGGTGTTTCAGTTTCAGTTGCACTGAGAATAATGTTTATGTTGATCTGCTGATCTGGCATACATTTAATGCCAGTCTCTGGACTGCTGCTACAAGTATTTGCTACAATATTTGCATAGTTTTTGCACTGCTACTACATTGCACAACTACTGAACATTGAATCACTGGTCACCTTCTAACTGTATCTGCACAAATTTTTGAAAGTATTGCAGACTCTAGTTCTTCACTGCTGTTACAATATCTGCACATACTTGATCCAACTTGAATGTTAGTCAGACTTTTTAAGAGACTTCTTATTTAATAGACTGTATAAAATTTTTCATACTGAAACTGTTACAAGTCTTATACACATTCAGTGCAAAAGACAATTCCAAGACCATAATTGCAGGTTAAATTGTCAGATTCGTCAGTGATCTGGTTAGGATTTAACGAGAAGAACAGACGTGAACAAACCTTAACGGGAAGTTCCGCGATTTGGCCAGTGACCTGATTAGGATATAAACCGAATGTCACACTTTCACAATTCGACAGTGATCTGGTTAGGATGTAACGAATTGCTACTCGTTAGCCCTTGTAGCGTGGAGGTTAACCCAAACGTGGCTGAGAGCGCGAGTAGGTAGGATAAACACGCAAGTTGATTTGAGAACTCTCTTACAAGAAGAGCTAGGATTCCCACAAAGAATCCGTGTTCTAAGGACACACACTCTAATCAAAGATATAACCAAATAACTGGAGTACTCACAGTTGAAGCTGATAAACATCAGAGAAGGGCTGGCGACTCAATGACAGAGTGAGCAAGGCGAGGAAATGGCTTCCTTAAATCCCCTTTGAACCCCGACCGGCCGCGTCCCTATCCCATCACCGGCCGTGGGAGTGAGTGCGCGTGACATAAATACTGCATCCTAATGGTCTCTTTTTCTATCTCTAGTTTAAAGTTTATATTTAATACTCCATTTCTAGTTCAAATTGTATATTTGATAATATATTTATACTGTATATTGTTTATTCTGTGTGCCTTATTTGTTGTTTGTTCCTTGTTCTTTGTTATTTGTACTGTAAAAGTACTGTATACCTGTACAGTATATAGCCGAGATGACAATAAAGTTTACTTTGACTTTGGCTTTGCCAGGCGGTGGGCTGTGACGGTGTACGGGTGACGATGGAGAGTGCCCTAACAGCTAGGGACCGAGTGGGAGTGCAGGACTTTGTCTTGCTAGAGAACCACACCAGTGAGGTGGCCTTCATCGAGAACCTGCGCAAACGCTTCAAAGAGAACCTCATCTATGTATGAAACTCTTCTGCCTATTCTCACCTGACTCCTAAAAAAGGATAACTGAGGTCTTGAAACATGACATCTCTCTGTTTATATCACAGACATACATTGGGTCAGTGTTAGTGTCAGTAAATCCCTACAAAGACCTGGAGATCTACACCAAGCAGTGTATGGAACGATACAGAGGTGTTAACTTCTATGAAGTCTCACCGCACATGTGAGTTACTTTTCTATCCAGCGTCTTTGTCCGGCTTTATGGGAAACGAGTTCCATTCATAGTTCAAAGTATGCTCCTTATTTTTCTTGTGACTACCCTCTCAATTTAAACAGAATGACTTTAATGCTTGCTCAGGCTGTAGTAGTAATCACAAAGAGATGAGGAAGTCTCTGCATAATATAACTATGCCTAAAGTGAAACATGGCCTCACTTTTAAAGCATTAGTTTCTGTGTTCTGTTTAAAAGATGTCCAAATTTACAATATCGGTATCGGACATAAAAAAGTGGTATCGTCCCATCTTTATTCAAAAGTGCCTAAAAGGTTTAGCTCATTGATGCTGCCAAGCATCCTCGAATAAGACAAGCACATCCAGTGCTATTCCAAAGCTGCAATTATGCAGCAGAAACACAGATTTGCATTCATTTTAGCACAATAGCAACAATCTTATATGATAATCCGTCATAAACAGAGGAGCACTGTTTTTATTCAGTCTGTAAGCGATTAAAGTAAAGATTACTCTGTGCGCCTTTCTTCAGTTGTCTATCTTTCTGCAGTTATGCAGTGTCTGATAACGCATATCGCGCCATGCGGACAGAGAGGCGGGACCAGTGTATGCTGATCTCTGGTGAGAGTGGTGCTGGAAAGACCGAGGCCTCCAAGAAAGTACTGCAGTACTACGCTGTCACTTGCCCTGCTAGTGAGCATGTGCAGAGTGTTAAAGATCGCCTACTACAGTCCAATCCTGTTCTGGAGGTACTGTCCATCTGAGTGTCCATAAAGAATGGCCAAATAATTTTGTAATGATAATTTGTGCAATTTTGTAAAGACAATGACCTATAATGGACCTATATGCTGTGTGGTGGTTTCTGGTGAAGTTGCATAAGGAAGATGCGAAAACTATGATCAGTTGCAGTCATAATACAATCATAATTTGATCATTTAAAAAATGTTGTACATGTGACTGGATAAGATAACTGAATGTGGTCGAATGTGTAAACCACACAGCGGAAAACATGTAGTTGAACATATGCATAAGCGGTAACTTAGTGAGTATGTGTACGTGCAGGTTTTTAACAATAGTGCTGCACTTCTGTAAGCAGGCTTTTTAAGAGTAAAGGAAAAAGTTTTGCAGATGTTTTATAAAGTTGGAGGAGTCTTTTATTTTAAGTGTGTGTATAATATGTTTATAGCTTTGTGTTACTGTTTGAATCAACAGCGATGCTCTTACCTTTGCCCATTTTAGGCCTTTGGAAATGCTAAAACCCTGCGTAATGACAACTCCAGTCGTTTTGGGAAGTACATGGACATTCAGTTTGACTTTAAGGTAAGTGTTGTTTCAGAGCATGTTTTAGGAATAAAGTTATTCATTAGCACTTCTAAGCACATTTATGTCTATATTGATATGTAAACTTTGTTGCCTGTAAAATCTCTCCTTGTTCATGTCCTTGAAGCTGGGTGTAGGATGTCTGTGCTTGTGTGTATGTGTGCGTGTTTGTGTTATATGTAGAGATATGACTCCCTCTGTCCCTCATTCTTTTCCCTTTTGGCAGGGTGCGCCAGTTGGGGGTCACATCCTGAACTACCTGCTCGAAAAGTCTCGTGTAGTGCACCAGAACCACGGGGAGAGGAACTTCCACATCTTTTACCAGCTTATTGAGGGTGGCGAGGAGGACCTGCTAAGAAGGTTGGGTCTGGAGAGGAACACACAGCAGTACCAGTACCTTGTGAAGGTGAGAGAGGATGAAAGAAAGGGTTTAAACAAACACAGCACTAAAGGCTCTCCAGTTTTTTTTCCTTTCTTCACTCACCGGAGTTTTAAAAGAGGAAGTCAGAGGTAGACCCACCTCCTTCTACTTACTCTGTTTTCCTGACTGGGGGAGAATAAAATTAGGTGTCTTGTTCATAAAGTTACTTCTCCATAATTGAATGTGCATTAAGGGCAAGTGTTTAAATATATGTGCATTTGTGTTGCAGGGTAATTGTCCCAAAGTGAGCTCCATTAATGACCGCAGTGACTGGAAGGTGGTGAGGAAAGCTTTGAGCATCATTGGATTCAGTGATGACGAAGTTGAAGTAAGAAAACTCAAAGCAATTGTGTCAAAATATGAGAGGCCCCTTGAAACATACTTCATACTTAGTCTTACAAACACAGTTATACACACACACACACACACACCACAGTACTCTTACACACATTATACTTTCTCAGAAACACACATGCGCACACGTGCACGCGCGCACATACACACACACACACACTACTATGCATATACGTTCTTGCTTGAACAGAGAAGTATAGCTGCTAATAGACGTTATGCCTTATGGAGTATAGAAGTATATCCATGTGATTATGGCTGTATATCTAAATATACAGCTAAATATAATGTGGGCTGATGGTGGTCTAATGATTAGGTTACTCACCTCTGGACCATGAGGTCCAGCCCTACCCTTGCTCAGTGGGTTCCTGAGCAAGACCCTTAACCCCACCTTGCCCTCAGGAAAACTACCTAACAAGAGCGACCTCTAAATCTTGTAAAATGTAAATGAGGTTAATGGCATATGTGAAACACTGGTTTAATACATGTACAAAATTAAAGTGTTACTTCTGAAGCAGAATAATCACATAAAATTAATTGATATTTTAAGCTTTCCATGTATTGTGGTGTGGGGGTTGGGTGGACAGGGGGCGATGCAGAGAGGGAGCAACTTTTGAACAGCAGTGCACAACTGTACATTTAACAAACATAAGCCGCCACACACAAACTAACAAAAGTCCTATTATTAACTCCCTCCCGTAGTGCTGGTTGGAAACACAAAACAGCCAATAATGTTCCGTTCATTTATGAACTGAGTGAACGACGAAGGCACTCCTGTTCTTCTTAAACCCCCTTGAAATAAACAATGTATTCCTTATAACAACCACCACAATCTGATAGAGTTGTTATTCCACCACATACTCAGTTTGCGGCATAAGTTTTGCATAATTAAATTTTTTTGCATGAGGTAGCATTGTAGTGATACAGCGGCGGATTATACGGCACCTGTCAGCATAGACAGAATTGTAAAGGTGAAGCTACAGCACACAAGCACTTATAATGTGCCTCATTTGCAATGGTCTCCCAAAAATGAAGTTCAGTTTGATCTTCACATCTGACCGCTGGAAACATAAAAAACTGTGACTCGACAGAATGAGCGTAGCCTTTACAGACCTAAAAGATTTCGGGGCATTTTTCTCTGACTTTGGTTTTTTTTTTCTAGTGTGTGTGTAGAAGTTAGCCATACATGCTTTATGTTGTTGTGTTCAGGACATCCTGCACTACTCAAATTACTACTCACATTATAGTTTGATGTGTAAATGCTGACATAGTCTTGAAATCAGTCCATTTCTGATGAATAACTGACTAGCACCTCTAGATTTTATCTACACCTTTATCTACTATAAAAGTGCTGAAACTGTAGACATAACTACTAGAAATAGTAAGACCAGAGTGTTTTATTGGCTCCCAGAGTTGTCATTTTGCAGAGACATTCCATGGCTTAGTACTGTGAGGACAAATACTGTAAAGTTAGTGGCAGGCGGAAACACTTCTTTATCTATTTGGAATCCGTTTGGATATAGAATAAAATTATTCGAAATATTATTTTTCAGTATTATTTTTTCCTATTGATCATTCCTTATTATAAAATGGGGAGGAAATATGATCAGGAGGAAATATGATCAATTGAAAATGAAGAAATACTCAAGTCTTGGTTAATTTTGAGCCAATTTGGACTCATTTTGGCCTATAAAATGGCCTTTCTGGAAGAGAAATACATTTTTGCGCATGATGGCGTTCCACACGAGAACCGTCTCTGTGGTGATACGCTCCTGCGACAATGCTGCATTATTTGTCAGAAATGCTGCTTTCGGCCCAGCCCCTGTTAATGCTGAAGATCAGCAGCTCTGGCCCTGGTTAATGCAGTTTCCCCATTTCACCCCCTGATATGCTCGTTCACACAAGGTTGAATTATTGATGCCTTGCAGTGACATCACAAAACTGTTACTGCCTCCATATTGAGTACGGGCCATATTGAATACTGCGCTTGTTTCCAATGAAAAAGAGTACAGAATCCGCTCCAGACTGGCAGCTGGTTACCTGTAAGGTGTTCACTTCCGTTATCAATCACTGTTATTGGATGCGACCTGTACAAAGTCCCTCCAGACGTTGTCCATTAAATCGAATCTGGCACTACCTGACTTTTCCTTCCACAATATTAACGTCTACCTGGTACATAAGCCATTGGCATATAATTTATGGCATCTCAACGAGAAGAAAATCTTTTTGCTTAAAGGAAGGGTAACTCACGTTCTTTTGATCAACTTTGTGTTAACAGTTGTAGCTGTTGTTAGCGCTGCAAAGGGGTAGGCTAGGCTACGTGAAACCATCTGTTACATTGTAGAGCAGAGTTACGTGGGTAAACTGAGTGATGAGCGATGTAAGAGCAGAGGGGAAAAAAGTACTGAAAAATTGTAATTAAGTAAAAGTATCTTTACTTTGCTTAAATTCTACTCAAGTGAAAGTACCCATCTAAAAATCTATTCAAGTAAAAGTAAAAAAGGACTTAATTTAAAATTTACTTTGAGTAAAAGTTACTTAGTTATTTTCAATTACTTGATGTAAAAAAAGGACTAGTCATAAATCCAATCCAGCACTAGCTGCTTTTTAATCAACTTTTAGGCAGTATTATGTGCAAACTTTGTTCAGACCACCCCATAAAACATGTTCAAGTACAAATGGCATAAGTTGCATAACCAAACTCAAAGTGTCCGGGGCACTCACACTTTAAAGACAACTGAGCGATTCTGTAGTAACACTGTGTAACACTTTTATAGAAAGTATAATTGACAAATTAACTGCATAATTTTTACAACTTGTCGAGAGGTATAATGTGCAAACTCCCTCTTGCTCGGCACCAGCCATTATCCTTTGATAGGCTACATTACAATAGTGGGAATGCCGCTCGCAAACGCCCACGCAGTTTCCTTTCAGTTCAGGCGGATTGTTTTTTTTTTCCAGTGTGGCGAAGTAATATACTTGGGTCAAAATGTACTTGAGTAAAAGTAAAATTACCTATTTCAAAAACTACTTAAAAAATATAAATTACTCACAAAAACTACTCTATTACAGTAACATGAGTAAATGTAATTGGTTACTTTCCACCTCTGTGTAAGAGTGATGTGAAGGTTGTTTAGTTTTAAGTAAACTATTTTTGGAATTACAAGAGGTGGGTGAACTAGCATCCACATGAACAAGCTCCTTAGTTGTTTACACGTATCAAACGTATGCAGTGTTGTCTGTAAACACTTTACGCTAGTGGTCCCCGGGCCGTGGGCCAGATCTGGTGTTCCGGTTTGTCTGGTGATCATGTCAACTGGTGACATTTGCCTAAATCCTATGAATATTTAAGCAGGGCCTTCCCTACTTAACGCCCCTGGAGCTCCAGATTTTGTTCAAGAAGTCTAATTGACAACATGAAGATCTTGCTGAAAAAAGAGTAAGTCACCAGTTAATATGTAGTTAATGATCGCTTTGGCTGTATCCTCACAAAATAAGAAAAACGGCGCATGACCAAAACTAATACGCCAAATGAAAAGTAACGTTCCCCCAGGGGGTTCGAACCAAGAATTTTACTTCCATAAAATCAACCTCAGGTACCAAACCGCACCCGTACGTTCTGCGCCACGAACAGCTACTGATGCAACGTATCTTACAAATAGATATTGTAATGATGGCTTCAATTGACATACGTTAATGTGCGAAAATATAAATGCCCATGTTAATTGGTGATATCACAAGTTAACATAAACAGACACGACGAATCCAAGCCTTGAAGATAGGCTCATTTTTGCCGAACAAATCGCGAAACCTATTTTATAAACTCCTGACTATGATCCCGCTGCAAACGTCAGAAAATTTTGGAAAGGAGTAGAAAAACCCATATCTGACACTGATTTTTGTGTGCGCATTGATAATGTGTTTGATGCTGTGTGTTTTTCTACTCCAAAAATGGTCTGACGTTTGTGAAATCACCATAGTTTGGGCGTATTTATCATTACATTATCTATGTGTAAGACGTGCTGCTTGTGACACAGAACATTCCGCTGTGGGTTAGCGCTTGAGGTTGATTTTCTAGAATTGAATTTCTTGGTTCAAACCTTCTCAGGAGCGTTACTTTTCATTTGGTGTATTTGTTTTGTTCATGCTGCATTTTCCTTATTTTGTGTGGATCAAAGCGGTCGTCAATTAGACATTAACTGGTGATATCCTTTTTATTTCGACGAGATGTTCATGTTGTCAATTGCAGGCTCATGCTTCGTGAACCAAATCTGGGGCTCCAGTGGCGTGTCAAGTAGGCAGGGGCAGAATTAAATATTTCAGCAAATATCACCAGTTGACACGATCACCAGACAAACCGGAACACCGGCCAAGCAAGTGATATATCTGGCCCATCACGTCACAGTGGCAACAAACGTAAACAGACTTCTGCGCTCCCTGTGGCCATCTGTGATTAGCGATCTCCACATCAGTGGGATGACCTCTCCGCTAGTCATGAAGAGCAAGTGAAATCTTATCAATAACAGTTGTGATAACAGACTAAGAACTTACAGGAAATTGTATTCATTATTCTGTATGTGAAATTATTTCTGAGTAATTCCGTGCACAAAAACTGAAGTAACTGCGTGAAAACGCATGAATTACATTGTTCGCAGTATAAACGCGGTAGCGCTCGCGACCCTCATATGGAATGCCATCATGCGCAAAAACGTAGTTCTCTCCCAGAAAGACCAAAAGCAGCTCATTTTAGATGATAAAATTAAAACTCTGTAAGCCAATAAAACACTGTTCTTGCTATTTCTAGTAGTTATGTCAACAGTTTCAGCACTTTTACTACATAATGCTAAAACAAATAAAAAATCAATCATAATATTTCTTAATATTATTTATTAATAATATTAATATAAATAATTTATTAATAGCTGTTCACATTTATGTTATTTATCCTTCTGTTACCTATAAGACAGTGCAGAAAACAATAGTAGGCAGTCATCAGATAGGAGAATTATTGTTTACTCATTTCACGTTTGGCATGTGATGGAGATTATGGCTCCCAAAAAAAAGGTAAGTTCTGTTGGACAAAGATGTTTAAATTTAAACATAAAAACAATATCCTACTAAGTCACTAATAGCACCATCAAAATGCTAACTCAAAACTTTAAAGGAGTGCCGCCTATTGGGAGCAATTTTAATAAAAATATTGAGGACCTCATCCTTATCAACTGCCATTTCCCTTTCTATGGCCAGCAGGAGGAGGTCAGACAGCTGCTCTTGGTCCACTCTCTCACGCACTACTATAGTCTCTCACTCACACTGCTGTAGCCTCTTACGTTAACAATCCTAACTTCTTACACACTACTGTAGTCTCTCACACACACACTACTATACCCTCCTACTTCAACAATCACAATCTCTTACACACTACTATTCTCTCTCTCTCTCTCACACACACACACATTCTGTTATACTCTCTCAAACACACTACTTATTCTCTCTCTTACACACACACACACAATACTCTGTTATACTCTCAAACACACTACTATTATTCTCTCTCACACACACACACACACATCTCTGCTGGCACTCTCTCAAACACACTACTATCTCTCTCTCACACACACACATTCTGTTATACTCTCAAACACACTCACTATTCTCTCTCTCACACACATTCTGTTATACTCTCTCAAACACACTACTATTCTCTCTCACACACACATTCTGTTATACTCTCTCAAACACACCACTATCTCTCTCTCTCTCACACACACACTTGTTATACTTCAAACACACTACTATTCTCTCTCTCTCTCACACACACACATTCTGTTACACTCTCTCAAACACACTAATTATTCTCTCTCTCTCTCTCTCTCTCTCTCACACACACACATTCTGTTATACTTCAAACACACTACTATCTCTCTCACACACACACATCTTGTTATACTCTCTCAAACACACTACTGTTCTCTCTCTCTCTCTCTCTCTCACACACACACACACACATTCTGTTATACTCTCTCAAACACACTACTATTCTCTCTCTCTGTCTCTCTCTCTCACACACACACACATTCTGTTATACTCTCTCAAACACACTACTATTCTCTCTCTCTCTCTCTCTCACTCTCTCTCTCTCTCTCTCTCTCACACACACACACACACATTCTGTTATACTCTCTCAAACACACTACTGTTCTCTCTCTCTCTCTCACACTAACACACACATCTCTGTTTATACTCTCTCAAACACACTACTATCTCTCTCTTTCACACACACACACACACACACACACATTCTGTTACACTCTCTCAAACACACCACTATTCTCTCTCTCTACACACACACATTCTGTAATACTCTCTCAAACACACTACTATTCTCTCTCTCTCTCTCTCTCCTCTCTCTCTCTCTCTCACACACACACATTCTGTTATACTCTCTCAAACACACTACTATTCTCTCTCTCTCTCTCTCTCTCTCTCCTCTCTCTCTCTCTCTCTTACACACACACATTCTGTAATACTCTCTCAAACACACTACTATTCTCTCTCTCTCTCTCTCTCTCTCTCTCTCTCACACACACGCACATTCTGTTATACTCTCTCAAACACACTACTATTCTTGATTGGACAGAGAAGGGTAGCTGCTAATGCACACAGTACGCCTTTGCATAGTATTCTGTTTCATGGAGCGCGGAACTGTATCCATATCTAAATAAAGTTAATGGCATAGCGAGATGAATTTTTTAATTGATTAATTGAGTAATTGGATGAATTCTTTTTTTTTTAACCAGGACATCCTGCACTACTCAGATTTGTCGTAGTTTGATGTGTAAATGACACAGGCTTGACATCAACACATTTTTTAGCTTTATGTAGAATAAAAGTGCTGGAACTGTGTATATAACCACTAGAAAAAGTAAGACCAGTGTCTGTTCTATTGGCTTGAAGATTTTTTTTTAATTGTGCAGAGACATTCAGTGGCTTAGTACAGTAAAGAAAAATAAGGTTAGTGCCAGGCATTTCTTCTTTCCTATAGATGAATCTCTAACATTATAAAAATGAAAAGAAAAGTAATGGTGCTCGTACGCGCTCTCACACAGCGCATATTCACATTGCAAAAAATGTCATTTATATATGTTTTTACGCACAGAGTATCTCACAAATACTTGCACATACAGAGGAATCAAGTCATGCATTGATCATGCCACTCAAAACGTTTGTGCGTCACTAATAAGTGTCCGTGTGAAACACAGGCTGCGCGTGCTTTAGCGAGTGAAAAGAATTAAACGAAGCTTCGATTCTAGAAAATTTCCTCAACCATTTTTGTAACTGAATTATTTGTGTTATTCAAATAATCGTTTCAGCACTTTATCAGAGACTATTTCAATGTCAACAATTACAATATTAATATACGTAAACCTATAGACGGATCAGTGTGCTTAATGTGGTACAGTTTGAACATTTAATAACATTGTATTATTTTTAAAAAAATACTAGAATTGTGTTAAGTAACATTTGAAATGCATTCTTGAACTGCAGACTCACTTCGATCTAAAATTTCTGACGTTGTGACAATGGATAGAGTTTAAAATTTGATTTGATCTTATGCTGTTATTATGTTCCAAAAGTAACATTATCATCGTGTACAGACATTAAACCATTGTTTTACTTACGTCATTGACCTTATTTAGATACACAACAATAATCGCATTGATGCATTTCTGTGCTCCATGATACAGATGATACCATCCAAAGGCATATTGTGCATTGGTAGCTATACTTTTCTGTCCAAGCAAAAATACTAGAGTGTAATAGTCTAGTATGATTGTTTATGTAAGAAGGTATAGTATGTGTGTTTGTGTGTTTGTGTGTTTGTGTGTGTGTGTGTGTGTGTAATTGAATGTATTCCCACTCTCTGTCGCTCATACTCTCTGCAGGAGCTGTTGAACATTATTGCCAGTGTGCTACACTTGGGGAATGTGCAGTTTGGTGGTGAGGATAGTGGCAGTGCCTACATTACAACGGACAACCAGATTAAATACTTAGCCCGGGTAAGAGCCTGTCACTGATACAGCACACTGTGTCACATGGACAATAATGCAGGACCATCACAGCATTTGATTTTAAATGTTTTTGTTTGTTTGTGTATGCGTACATGTGGTGAATGTGTGTGTGTGTGTGTGTGTGTTTGAAATATCTCAGTTGTTAGGTGTGGATGGCTTAATTCTTAAAGAGGCTCTCACAAATAAGAAGATTAGTGCCAAGGGAGAGGAGGTATGACAGTATTTAAGGTCGTATACGTGGGACCGTTAAATGTTTCAGTTAAGTAAAAAGAAATGTAATATTTTAAGTTGAGTATTTCCTTCTTACTGTGTGTGTATTTTGCAGCTGTTGAGCCCTTTGAATCAGGAGCAGGCTTCCTCAGCAAGAGATGCTTTGTCTAAAGCAATATATGGCCGTACCTTCACCTGGCTAGTGAACAAAATTAACACCTCTCTGGCCTTTCAGGTACAGCTGCAGCTGTTCATCTGTTTACTGTTGCCGCGAGCTCTGATTAAAGTAGCAGTGTTTGTCTCCCCCGTGTGTTCAAACCTTAAAATGACACTGGGTCACTATTAATGGATTAAAGCCTTCACTGGACCAGTATGACGGGGAAATGTTTCGCGAGGCAAATTTGTTAAATCCTTTCTGTATACAGCTGGTATCTGAGTGCAATTTCTGTTCCTGAATGTTATGCAGAACGACACCTTTAGCAACCAGAATGCCTCTGTCATTGGCCTGTTGGATATTTACGGTTTTGAAGTCTTCCAGAACAACAGGTGGGTACATATACAGTAAAAGAACATGGTAAGCATCAAGACATTTGATCAAGAGGTCATAATAATAACCAATTCTGAGATTACTGGTGTATCAAATGTCTTGATGCTTTCCATGTTCTTTCAAATGAAACATGTGGGCTCCACTTGTAAAGGATAGTAGGAGAAGGCACAAGTTTCCAATACGTCAGATACGAATCCCAGGAGGCCATCAGACAAATACAGGCAAATATGCCAAACACTTTTTTGAGGACTGCATCTATTTAGGTCCCACATTAGCAACAATAGCATTTACCTATTGTAAACCGCAATAAGATGTTATGATGTTGGGTTCAGATTCTGTTTATATTTGAAAGCACGTGGTGTAGAAATCTATAACCATGATTATTGGATTTATAAGGTTGTGGTTTCTAAGACTAAGGAAAATGCTGCAGTTGGTCACGTTTGATTTGCTGAGTTATCTTGGCATATACGCGGCATGCTGTATATGGTAACTTAATGTCCCATGTTTTCTAGAAGATACATCTAGAATTAACTCAGATGTATAGATGAATAGATTCCTGTTGCTAGGGCCCCTGAGCAAGACCCTTTACTCCAAGATGTTCCTGGGAGACTAAAATTAGGAAATGTCACTCTGAGCGTCTGGTAAATGTCTTGTATGTAAAAATAAAGTTTTGGTGAAAATACAAATTGCAAACGTACAATATTCTGTTCCTTAAAACTGAAACAGTATTATAGTGTAATCACTCCTTATAACTTCCTGTGTGCACTCGTTATGACTTGGAAAACATTGCCCTCTTTTGGCGGCAAGTCACTTGCTTCTGTTGTTTAAATGTCACCTTAAGCTTGTTTGAAAACTGGACACTGTTTTCAAGTGTACAAGTAATAAAATCATTATTCCCAAGTGGAAGTACTGTATATAACAAAAAATCATCCTGTGTGTGCAGCTTTGAGCAGTTCTGCATCAATTACTGCAATGAGAAGTTACAGCAACTCTTCATAGAGCTGACTCTCAAATCGGAGCAAGAAGAGTATGAAGCCGAGGGAATCACGGTGGGCCACCCCCCCCCCCTCCACACACACACGCGCACACACACACAATAATACATCATAAGGTCCTCTGATAGAGATTTGTGTTCTGGGTCATTCCTATGATAATGTTGACCTCTGGCAGGCATCTTGAGTTAATCTTTCCATTGTTGCTGTTAGAGAATTCCAGTTTGGGGCACATGCCTAGAGTGGGCAGTATTTGAATTCCTGACATTTTGAAAATGTTTGGTTTTATAACAGTAACAAAAACATTTAATAGACACAATTTTCCAAATGAAGAGATGTTCTAAACTCTTTTTGTTTCCAGTGGGAACCTGTGCAATATTTTAATAACAAGATTATTTGTGATCTTGTGGAGGAGAAGTTTAAAGGCATCATCTCCATCTTGGTGAGATTTCTCTCCACCTTTCATTAACAAGACAGATATACAAGAGCCATTTTCAGCTGTACAAGTGTGTCTGTATTTGTTTGTTGTTGCTTGTAATTCTCCGGCTGTCTGTTATTAATTTTAATACTGTTTATCTTTGGATTCTTTTCTCACTCTCAGTCCCTTCTTTCTTTTTGTCTCTCTTTATTTCCTGTAGGATGAGGAGTGTCTCAGGCCAGGAGATGCCAGTGACCTCACTTTTCTGGAAAAGCTCGAGGACACATTGCGTGGTCATGCCCACTTTGTAACGTCAGTCAAATCTCACAATCATATACACTCACAAAGTCTTTCAGCATGCTGTGTAATATCTATATATCCTTTTGGACCTTGTCACAGTGCTTAACTCTTTGTTCCATGCCTCAGTCACAAGCTGGCTGACGGAAAAACCCGAAAGACGATGGGCCGTGAGGAATTCAGGCTGATTCATTATGCAGGAGAAGTCAACTACAATGTAAATGGTGAGGGAGAGACCTGAGCACTGATAATGACAACCCACAAAAAAGCTAACTGAAAGAGAGAGGACCGTAACTGCAAAATTGTCATTCTCATTCCAAACATTTTCCCAGGCTCCTGCATGTTTACTGACCTTATTATGTTCTTTCCCACTCCCAGGCTTTCTGGACAAGAACAATGATCTCCTCTTCAGAAATTTGAAGGAGGTGAGTGTGTGGGTCTAGAAAGAAATATTATACATGACACGACATGTGCTGACGGTCTGTGCTGTTTTCGAAGACCAGTATGTTTGTATCATCAGTTTTGTGCCTGTACTTGGACTTAACACAGGTCATGTGCCTATCAGAAAACAAGATCCTTACACAGTGTTTTGACAGAGAAGAGCTAACGGACAAGAAAAGACCAGAAACGGTAAGAATGAAACGTCTTCTACATCACCCACTGTGTGAACTTCAGTTGCACTTCACGGATCCCAGGATCAGAAAATTGGAAGCCTGTCTTTTACCCAGACACAATCTGAGTAGAATGATAATTTGGACAACCTACCCCCATCCCATTGGGAGGAATGCCCTCTCTTTGATACACTCATCATTCAGTGTGTGTGAGACTGTGTGTGTGAGTGCATGCCTGTGGAGAGCCCTACAACCCCGCACCCACTCTGCAGTAGACCATTGGCTGGGAGATGGTGGGCTGCTGATGTTGAGCTGTTAGTATGCATTGTTGTTGCTTCATCCTCTCCCACACTGTCACCGCCTGGCTGAACCTGCACACTGGGACATGTGTTCTCTCTCCTCCTTCATTCCATCTCATTTTCTTCTTTCTTCCTCTGTTGCTCCACTGTGCCCAGACGGCTACCCAGTTTAAGACCAGCCTGGTCAAGTTGATGGAAATTCTTATGTCTAAGGAACCATCGTATGTGCGCTGCATCAAGCCCAATGATGCCAAGCAGGCGGGTGAGTAAGCTGTCTGAGTTGTGTATATGTGTGTAAAGTTAGCACAGTTTTCAGATAACAGCTCTTGAGAACTGAGCAGTTCTTTTATAAGTACACTATACACTGCAGACATTTCAGTTAGACTGCAATTCATATTGTAACCTTTGTTTTGTGTGATATTTAATATTTCATTTATTTTATTTATTTATTTATTTTCCCTTTTTGATTTGCCTATTTGAGTATTTACCTTCTCATTCTTTTTGGTTTCTCTGTTTCATTTTCTTTTTTTTTTCCAAATGGGGTAACATTGTAAAAATCACATAACAAAACTCAAACATGATGCTTTTTACAGGGCGTTTTGATGAGGTTCTGATCAGACACCAAGTGAAATATTTGGGGCTGATGGAGAACCTGCGTGTGAGGAGAGCTGGCTTTGCTTATCGTCGCCGCTACGAAGTGTTCCTCCAGAGGTCAGCACACTGGACATTATTATTTCACCCCTCTTTTTTGGACATTTTTTAATAGACTTTGGCGTATTTGGTGTGTTTCCCATAATGTGTGTTGAGGCAGATATAAGTCCCTGTGTCCAGACACTTGGCCCTACTGGAATGGTCGTTTGGTAGATGGAGTTAACACACTTGTCAAACACCTAGGCTACAAGCCTGAGGAGTACAAACTTGGCAGGTAAATTATGCCTGAAAGGGCCCAGTGAATTGATTATGTTTTGTTTAAAAATATGTTTTTTAAGTACTTTATTTATAGGTCAAAGATGTACAGTATATACGTATACTTTCAGGTCCAAAATCTTTATCCGGTTTCCAAAGACCTTGTTTGCAACAGAAGATGCCTTAGAAGTCAGAAAACACAGTCTGGGTAGGGATTATTTTTGTAACGATTGTATGCAGGATTGTGAACAGTTAAATTAGCATAAATATTAGTGGCACTGATCTTACTGGTCTGCTTATGCCTCTCCTAGTTAATATTATACACCTCTCACTGATGTGTGCTTTTACAGCAACCCAGCTTCAGGCGTCCTGGAAGGGCTACAGTCAGAAATCCAAATACCGTAAAGTGAGGAATTCAGGTGAGGCTGAAAAAAATGAGAGTTTTGGGGAAAACGCTTCTTTTTGGAATTTGCCATTGATTTTTTTTTTATTTCTGTAGCCATCGTGGTCCAGGCATGGTGGAGAGGTATTCTGGCCCGCAGAAGAGCACGGCGTAGAAGACAAGCAGCTGACACTATCCGCAGGTCTGTTTACTTCTGTGTAGTTTTTTTCACACATTTGGCCTGTTTACTTTATGCTTGATGTTGAAAACATATAGAAATTGTTGTGTGGTTAGGCAATACATAGGGAGTGTGTTTTTTTTCCTCTAAAATCACACCTGTGACATTATTTTACAACACTACATGACTGAGTGTTCTATATAAGTATTACAGGTTTTACAAAGTTATGTCACAAAAGTAAAGCATTAAAAAGAATGTAAAAAGGTTTTGATATTTTAAATGCATTCATCTTAGAAATACAGTAAAATGAGAAGCAGAATGAGCAACTATACAGCAGAATTAGAAAAAAAGAACAGAGACATATTATTTCATTTTTCTATGCTGTACATCAGCATGAAACTTGCACCACAGTTAAAGAAACATAAGCATGTTTAAATTCAACTATGCCTAACTATGTAGCTTTTTATGGGATTTACCAGATAAATTAGACAGCTAAAGTTTAAATACAGCTTTTTTAATATTAGATAATTCTAATGTAACTTCCTCCAAGTTTATCATATATGGGTCCTATATATGGGCCAACATTAAAAATACATGACAATGACATTTATAATAATCATTTTCAAAATCAGGCCTATGATCCATTATTGGACTAGCCATAACATTCTAAATATTTTACATGGAGAGTTATGTTTAGCCTCACTAGTTGAGGTTAGCAGAGCTAGTGTAACTTTGTATGGAGGCTGAAATCTTTTTTTTTGTTATAGATTCATCAAAGGGTTCATGTACCGTCACCAGCCTCGCTGCCCTGAGAATGAGTACTTCCTGGACTATGTGCGTTATTCCTTCTTGATGAAGCTACACAGAACCCTGCCCAAAACAGTACTTGACAAGAGCTGGCCCACACCCCCGCCAGCCCTCAGTGAGGTAGATAATCTGTGTATCGTTTGTCCATTCATATTTCAAATTCAAACCAAACCCAAACAAGTGCTTGTTTTTAGTATTCCCAAAATAAGGAGTTGTTTTTTGAGTTCCTATTTTGCATTTGACTGAAAATGGGGGGAAAAAAATCACATTCCATTTTGATTTTGTATCAAACTCAAGGGGCCAGACTGTTACACACAGACGACAAAAAAGTGTAGTTGACCAAGTGTAATGCTTACTTCCAGGTTAATGCCACTTGTGATAAATTGAAAGGTGCAGGTCCAGTTATACTTGATTAGGGATCTAGCCTGCTTCACATCTCCATGTGAATAAGCCCTTGTTCAATACATGTAACCCCACATTGCTCCTGGCAGACTGTCCTTGATCAATCACAATAAATAAGTGCATCTGTTATGTAAATGGTATAAATCTATCTATCTGTCTGTCTGTCTATCTATCTATCTATCTATCAGGGTTCAGAACTTCTGCAAAAGATGTGCATGCAGAACATGGTGTGGAAGTACTGTAAAACAATCAGCCCAGAATGGAAGCACCAGGTAGAGTTAGTATCTCATGACTGTTTTAGTCCATACAGAAAATTTCATAGTGTATCATCAGAGCAACATCATTTGTCCCTTTTTTAGCTGGAGCAGAAGATGGTGGCCAGTGAAATTTTTAAGGACAAAAAAGATAACTACCCACAGAGTGTTGCCAAGCTGTTTGTGAGCACAAGACTTAGTAAGTTTTGCTTTCAATGACTTCAACTATTTAGTTTTTCATTCTTCTGTGCCTCATCACTTTGATGTGTGTGTGTTTAGATGGGGAGGAGATCAACCCTAAAGTGCTCCAGGCTTTAGGCGGTGAGAAGATGAAGGTAAAACCTGTGTAACATTTTTCATTTTTAAGTAATTTAAATACAGAAGGTACAGTCCATGTGATCAACAACAAATCTAGAAATAAAAATACCAAATCCAGAGGTGTGTCTTTTGTTTTAAGCTCCATATGTTGCATTTTGTAGTATGGCATTCCAGTGACTAAATATGACAGAAGAGGCTACAAGGCACGTACTCGACAGCTTCTATTGACTGGCAGTAGTGTGATCATAGTGGAGGAGACAAAGCTGAAACAGCGCATTGATTACAGCGCACTGAAAGGTAAGCAGCAGCAGTACAGACAGTGAACATTTTGAGTGTGAATTGACACAGAAGGAGAGATAAAGTGACTGCCAATTTTCTGTTTTTAGGGATTTCGGTCAGCTCCCTCAGTGATGGAATGTTAGTCCTACATGTTGCTTGTGAAGAAAACAAACAAAAGGTAATTGTGTGATCACACTGTTAAAGGGTTTCAAAGCATTAAGTGATTTTAACTTCTTTTTCCTTCTGCATAGGGTGATGTTGTGCTTCAGAGTGATCATGTGATCGAGACTGTAACCAAAGTGGCAATCTGTGCCGACAAGATCAACAGCATCAACATCAACCAGGGCAGGTAAGACTGTTCTGTTTAGTATCAGAATTTGTAGAGTATAATTTACTGTACTCCTTTTGAGTTAGATCGACCAATGCTTTTGTAAGCGTGCTGGATAGTTTTACAATTCAGATACTAATAGTCATCCTTTAACAGCATAAAGTATATAGTGGGACAAGGAAAAGAAGGGGTCATCGACTTTACTTCCGGTTCTGAACTTCTGATTGCCAAAGCTAAGAACGGTCATCTTTCTGTGGTAAGGAATAGCATGCTGTCTTTTCCACCTTTACTTGCAGAATATAAGTAGAATATAAGGATATGTCAGTATATGCATAAATAGCTGAAGTACTTAAGCCAATTTCATCTTATTCAGTAGACCAGACTTGTGGAGTTTGTTGTGTTTAATGTTTTGGTCTCTTCATTTCAAGCAATTATACAATCTTGTGTGATTAAATATGTGTGAAAAATCTATGCATGGTGCTCAGTAAAATTTGTCTTATTTTTCAGACTGCCCCTCGTCTCAATTCAAGATGATGGACTCATTCTGACCAGTCACTTCCTGCATTCCCACAGGATGCTCTTCTCGATCTGCTTTCCAGTTCACCAATCATACAACTGTAGGCACAGCCTTGTTTTGCCAATAAAATGCCAGCCAGCTGCACCAAAGGTTTTGCTTTCAAGCGTGAAAATCCAGCAACTTGATAGTTATCTTTGTTAATATGCTTTGGGGAGTTTAATACTGTAAATGAATACTATTGTTTTATATTTTGAAGCAAAGGAATAACTTTATATAGGTGCATATTTCTTGTACTCTGTCTTGCTTCTTTTTTTGGGAACAGTAATTTGATGTTTGAGAAGTCTGTCTTGTCAATGAAAAGAATCAGCAGAGTTAGCAGTAAGTAGTCGCACGGTGTTTCTCGTCGACCTGTGCTATTCCTTAGAAATCAAAATCATAAATGTACTTTTTAGTAATGGTATTGATATTTTCCTGTGATGCGTCTGGTCTGTTTGAATTGCAAAGTTATTGTTATCTTCCTTAGAGAAGAACACAGAACAAGACTGGTAGTCATTTCCTTTTAAGCCATTTAACAAGCTGTACCAAATAATTAATTATGGGTTATTTGCTCATTATAATATGTTTAGAGAAGTTGATTTACATTGAGTGTGAATGCCAGGTTCAAATAGTGCCCGTTGTAAGCCTGTTAAGATCACATTATAGAATCCCTATGCACAAAACTCAGTTCAAAACGGAAAGTAGAGTAGGATGTGTGGCATAAAGCTGAATTTGATCAAAAACCAGAAAGTATGTTGGGATGACTAGACAATATAACACAGTCTAAATTTCATTAGGTTTCTTTCACCCCAAGTAGTACTGTGTGCAACTATAAAACTTTTTTTTAAAAACAGCTTCAGTGGAGGTTGAGTTCAGACTGTAGTAAGGTTCTAATAATAATGTTGCCTTGTGCATTTAGAATGAGGTTTCTCCAGTTATAATATCTCAGGCCTTATACACTGGATACATGTAACACCTATACTACTAAGCCATTTTCTAGCAAGGTCTAATCCAAGGTCGACAAAGTCATGGTCTTTGGTTTTGGTTTTGAGCTGCTCTGAGTAGTCTTGTTAGCTTTTTAAATACGAAAATGGTAGATGAGTATCCACAAATGTTTAATTGACTATTTTTCTGAGACAGGTTTGTTTACTTCATATGGATATTATTGCAAGCACAACTTAATAACTTTACTAAATAAATTGCCATTTCAGAAACAAGTGTAAACTGGCACAGCATGATTATGCACCGCATTGGAAATGAATCTCACTACTGTGTATACAGCATGATCTTGCCTGTTTGGAGGAATGTTCTAGGACGTTAAGCAAGCGGCTATAGCACAGTTATTCTATGGTAGAGAATAAACTTTAAATATGACACTATCTGAATGCACCTGTATAAATACTCAAATGGCACCTGCAATGTAGAAAAATATGTTTTTAATGCCTATAACGTCATGACATCTCCCAGCGCTGTCTTTAGAAAAGCCATGATTAACTTTTTCTTACTGTATCAACAAACATAATTGACTTCGTAATTTTGTTTATTATTTGTGTAATTTAAGAAATTAAACATGAATTATAATTTGAAAGCAAACTGATGGTGTATCGAAGCATATTAAAGCTGATTATAAATGTTTTTGGAATTCCCTTTTCAGTTTCTGCTCAGTATGCATTCACCTAATAAGTTAACAATCAGGTTAAACAGATCACGTGTTAAACAAAATTATGTGACCTTATGGGAGGGCAGCAAAATTAGCACATAATATAAGTAAGTGGCAACAAGCTAAAGTAGTGGGGATTGAACTAGCATGGAAAGAGGCTATGGGAAGCTATAAAAGGCTCTTAAAGCTGCTAAATCTGAATATTTCATTGCTAATTGCAAATAAAAACAATCCTAGATTTCTATTAAACATGGTGTCCAAGTCGACTAGTAACCAGACTACTGCTCAAACTGTGCCAACGTTATTTTCCACTAACGACTTCATTAATTTTTTTGTACAAGAAATGTGTTCAATTAGACAGAATATTCTGAATTATTAAAATAACTACAGTGCCTGGCCTTGAAACAGCATGTACTAATACTGCAGCCGCCTTATTTGAATCATTTACCCCAGTTGACCAGTCATTATCTGAACCGCTTAATCCCAACTGAGGTTGCAGGGTGGACCAGAGCCTATCCCGGGAACTTATGGGCGCGGGGTGGGGAACAACCCTGGGCAGGCGCCAACACATCGCATTCCTTTCACGATATACTATATCGATTTCTAGCTCTAAAAATCTGTATTTCCGAGGGGGAGAATCAAGCACCACAAGCAGCCTCAGATAACTGACTGGGCACTTTAATTTCTTATTTTCAGTCTTATGCACTTTATCTTAACGTTTTTGGTGTCCACTAGTTCAGCGTGTTAAAATGCGTGTTAAAGTTAAAATTCAGTTCGGAGTTATGTTGTTTCGGCTGAATTAATAATGCAACGTGATTCATTAAGACCACTCAGATGTTGGTATCAGGGGAGTAGCCCTCTCTCGGTTCAAATCCTACCTTTCAGACTGCTATCAGAATGTTAATATAAATAGTGATTCCTCAGAACACTTCAAGGTGAAATATGGAGTGCCGCAAGGATCAGTTTTGGGTCCCTTGCTGTTTTTGCTGTACATGTTACCTTTAGGCTGTTATTTGCAAGCATGGAGTTATTTTTAATTGTTTTCTTTTTGAAGGCTTTTTATTGTATTTTCACATAAAACAAACAAACATACAACCCAGATAGCAAAATCTTTCTGGCCCGGATGTGGCCCACATCCCGCATTTTCATCTGGCCCACATACCGCATGGAATGATGGCGATTGAGCGGACCGCTCTCAGTTGCCGCATTAGGTTGTCGCATCTGGGCCAGAACAGGGCCACTTGTGGCTAACATAAGGCATAGCGAAATCTTTCTGGCCTGGATGTGGCCCACATCCTGCATTTTCACCTGGCCCACGTACTAGGCATGCTCTCGGTTGCCACATCTGGGCCTTATGTTAGCCACAAGTGGCCCGGCTCCATTTGAGATCTGGCTCTATTGTGGCCCGTAACCAGTTTCGGACCATCACAGACGTAAACCTCATAAGGGCTTCTTTTCACCAGGAACTGCATACAGTCTGTAATCAGGCTTCAGATGTGTTTAAAAACAACACAAGTCCAATGTCAATGCAACAATTTTCTTAACTAAACAATTGCATTAACCTTGCCAGAAGTGGCCAGAGCTGTTTTTGAATAAAAGTATAACATGTGGCCCATATCTGTTTTGTGACATTGGGGCCAAGCATTGGGGTTCATGGCTTGATTAAAGGAAAGGGGATTGGTGTTGTTGTCCTGCCACTCTTGCTGATCGCTCAAGTTTGTTGACGGTGGTTTGACGTGACGCCGAGACCCCTGGAAGCCCTCATGTCTGTGCTACCTTCCAGCTCTTTTAGCCAGGTTGCCATAGTTGGCTTTAGCACTGATAGGTGTAGGGCACTAACTCAAATGCGAAAACTGAAATCGGAAATACTAAATGAACAGGTTTGGTAGAGGGAAATACTGTATAAAATAGTAATATTTGAAGTTAGTAGTTAGAATAGTTTCTTTTATCACTTATTACTTTACTTTATATTTTCTACTTTCTAACTCCTTAAGTTTTGCTATGATCTTGGACCTCTAGAGGCACCAAAATTGCTATAAATTTATGCAGCCTGGTTCACGGAATCCTTTCTTAGATGCTTACTGCATCAGCTGCTTTCTAAGACTTTTGCTTGAACAAGAATGAATTTATGTTTACTTGTCTTATTCACATACTGCATGCTTTTCTTGTCAACATATATGAACTGAACAGACAAAAAGAGAAAAGAAGTTGGTACAGTGTTTGTGGATGAGTCAAGCATTGGTCAAAACTATATATTCTAGGTTACAGGAGAAAAATAACTTTGTTCCAATGAAAAGACCAGTAAATACAATAACATGGAGAGCAAGATCAGCAGTATGGGGATTTGTAACAGTAGACCTGTGACTATAAGGATTATGGCATGCTGATGCAAGAAAGAATTTGATCAATGCCTTACAATGCCCCTGGGTCATCCAGTTAAGATTATTGGACTTAGCAGAAAAAACCCAGAAACAAATTCTAAATATTAGATATAGATACCCAAGCAAACACAAAATGCAGTTTTTAAGTGGTACCAAAGTTAAGGGAAAAAAACTATCCAAACCTACATGGCCCTATGTGTAGTAAAGTAATTGCCCTCAGTAAAATAAAGCAAACCAGGATTAATCATATTTGGAAAGCTGAGGCAATTTCACAGGCACACCCAGCTAGATTACTGCCAGAACGTGTTGAATCAAGAGATCACTTAAAGAGGAGCCCAAAAGATCCCAAAAAAGGAAGACATCATACTGCGATCTAAAGAAATTCAGGAACAGATGAGAAACCAAGTAATTGACATCTATCGTTCTGGAAAAAGACAAAGTCATTTTAAAGCTTTGGGACTCCAGTGAACCATTGTGGGGCTATTATTCACAAAGCAGAGAAAAACATGGAAATGAAAGGTAAACCTTTTCTAGGGAGTGACTGTCTATGAAAATGACCCCAAGAGCTAAAAGAAAGGATGATTTTCTAGCTCAGACCAAGATAGTGGTCAGAAGCAAAAAGAATCCAGAACAACATCTAAAAACTGCAGGCTCCCCACTTTGCTCTAGTCAAGGCTACTGGGTGTTCAAGTGACTCAAATCCAAAGAAAGATACCTGGCAAAAAATGACATGCATGGAGTAAAAAGTAAATACAGCATTTCAGAAAGAACATGCCAACAGTCAACATGGTGGTGGTAGTGATGGTCTTGGGGGCTGTTTTTGTTGCTTCAGACCTGGACGATTGTTGTGATTGATGTAACCATGAATTCTGCTCTCTACCAAAAAAAATCTGAAGGAGAATGTGCGGCCATCAGTTCTATGACTCGTTGAAGCGCACTTGTTCCAAGAGCAGGACAATGATCCAAACACACCAGCAAGTCCACCCCTGAATGGCCAAAAATCCAGCAAAGGTTTTGGAGTGGCTTGGGGCCTAAGTCTGGACCTGAGTCCAATTGAGATGCTGTGGTATGACCTCAAAAGGTGTCTGTGCTTGGAAACCCTCCAATATGGCTGAATTAAAACACCCCTGCAAAGAAGAGGCCAAAATCCCTCTCAGTATGTGAACTACTCATTACAGTTACCTAAACGCTTTATTGCAGTTTCGGCTTACAAAGGTGGTACAACCAGTTATTAGGTTTAGGGCACTACTTTTTTCACATAGGGCCATATGTAGGCTTGATAGTTTTTTTCCCTTTAATAAATAAAGTTATCCTTAAAAACTGGTATTTTGTGTTTACTGGCTATCTTTGTCTATTATTTAAATTTGTTTGATAATCTGAAACATGTAAGTGATACAAACATGCAAAGAAGTTAAGAATCAGGAAGGGGGCAAATACTTTTTTCGCTGTTAATTATATTGACAATTCTTTATTGATGCAGTTTTCACTTATTAACAAGTTAATCAAGCTCTAAAAGTTATTTTTCCTTTCATTTAATGAGGAGACTTTCTGCATCCTCTAATGCTCTCTCCATCTCTTCAGCATCCAAGCAAAATGATTCGTCCAAGTTGGAAGCTTTTCTCTGGCCCTCTCTAAGTATTTTGTGTGTTCTGCACGCTCTGTAAGTCATCGATAAAACAGAAAATAGGCTTTATATAAAGATTTTAATCAACTAACATACTAAGAAAATACATGTGAGAAAGAATGTACAAAACTAGAACATTTTGATACTCACTAATAAATTGGATGCATGTTCTCTTGCAACTTCATCAAACAGCTTCAACTCAGTCAATAAATGTTGTGAAACAGTCTGTAAAAAAGATGTCTTTGTAATCTAAGGTTATATTACTGAGAAACACAGTGCAATGTTGTAAAAACATTTTGTCTAATTTGTTTAATACAATGAAGAAAAAGAACAAAAACAACTTTGGCTGTATTACAAATACATGTACGCATGAGCAGGATTTCAGAAAATTTGAAGATATCCAATCAATGGTTGAAATTGCATTCATGTTTTTTTGATAAATTATTTCTTTCAGGATACAGCTTACATTTTAAAATTTTTCTTAGGAATTGAGAAAGGTTGTCATGTTTATTTTGAAAGCCAAATAAAACAGATATTTTCCCAATACTGCCGAAAGGAGTAATAAGACAGGTTTGAGGGTTTTGAATAAATTCGTAATGTCTGCATGTAGTCAATTGATTTTTACAAAAATGATTTATGTAATATAATTCAACAAAACATACACATTGAAAACACATTGATTAAATAAACCCATAATATGAAACATGAATAGCATAATGTCTGTCTCTAACACGTTTGAATTATGAATATGATTGGAGGTGTAAATCGAGTTCATGATTATTTATTATAATTAATTGTGCAACCCTAGATAATACAATAAGAAAATGTTAAGAATATGCATTTATAGTGACTACTCAACACAAAAAATATTTCTTTTTTTAAATGCAGGAACCTTAGCTTGGAGCCACTTCTCAAAATCTAATAGAAAAGTCTGTGATCCCAAAAGTTCATCATGCAGAATCATTTAAAAGATAAAAGTTACTAAGTGAGTTTTTCTTTGCGCTTCCGTCTGTTCAGCTGTTTTCCCGATTTTTTCCCCTGAAACTAAATAAAAGTTTGTTTGCACTTAACAATAATCTAAATTATACATGCATAATGATAAATAATCTTAAAAGGTTTGTTTAACCATTTTATCTATTTGTTTATCAATAATTATTTGTCTAAAAATGACAGCATTTTTCCAGTGCAAGAGGTATTATATGCATGCAGGCATTTCATTTGTATTTTAAAAGGCATTTAAGTAGATAAATATGTTTAATTAAAAAATGACCCCTAAAAAACTCCTGTATTTTCTCATTTTCAGTTGATGGGCATTTTTTCAATTTCATAACGTTAGACAGTATTCAATAGTAAAAGTGGATACCAAATGGATAAAGAAGGGTTTCCGCCTGGCACTAACCTTTTTTCTTCATAGTACTAAGTCATAGAATGCACAATAAAAACTCTGCAAGCCAATAATAGACACTGTTCTTACTATTTCTTGTAGTTATATCTACAGTTTCAGCACTTTTATACTACAAAAAAAAAAATCGGAGTTGTGCAATATAACGTCTACACACACACTAGAATAAGCCTAAAAACAAAGGTAGAAAAACACCAAAATCTCTCAGTGGTGTAAGAGTTCATTTTGATTTAAATAAAATACACAAAATCAATAGCTGCAGCTGTAGTTATAACTCTAACTCCAGCCCTAAAAGCAATTGATGTGTTGTCAGCAGGTCGTGCCCAAAGTTCTGAAAACCTCTATTAGTTATAGTAGTATATCACTGTACCCGAAATTCCTGGGATATAAATAGAGCACAAATAAAATAAACCAAATAAACAAAGTGTGTGTTATGTGGGATGGGGTCTAACCTGGGTCAAGGCTTTCAGCTAAAAGAAGAGTATGGCAGTCCCACAGTTGTTTTTTAATATCAGTGTTTTCTGTTTGAATATCACTACACTTCTTCTGTACTGCAGTTACATGTTCCTACAAATACAAAACAAAGAGATTAACGTATAACTGCCCCAATCCCATTTTAACATATGCAGCACTCATACCTTGCATGCATCTACTATGATGTGGTCTGTGTTCAGTAAATAATTAACAACAGTTCCTGTGTGAAATATGCCCCACCCTACCTTTAATTCCGATACATCCGTCTTTCCAGCTCTTCGTTTGTCTCCACTAACTGACGATTCTGTTCCCGCAAATCACTTTGTCCATATTTTATGGGCCTGTAAAAATGATATACATTAAGACACAAACACATACATCAAGAAATATACACATAAATCACACACGATAAACTCTAGACAGTAAACTGAGTGATACTATAAGATCGGTCTGCCCTGACAAATTAGTACAATCACAGAACTGACACATCTCTAAGAGAGAAGCAGGCAAATGGGGAGAAAGTGCAATCATGTTTTTGCAAAATGTACCCTACAAAGTGCTACCAAAGGTCTTAAACATAGCTCAATATGTGTAAATAATTTCTGATTATACTACCATGTAACAGAAAAGCATCATGGTGCACCACTTGGTCTACTTACTTTTGGAGACTTTTGGCTGGGTTCTTTCTAAAAATGGAGAACAGAACGTGTCAAAAAATATGGAGGTCAAAAGCGAAAGACAACGACGTTAATTGTTCGTACCCCATGATACCAAATACCTTGAAGTAGGTTCAGTGTTGTTGTTGTTGACGTTTGCTCTTTGCGATAACAAATGTGATTGTTTGGGAATCGCTGAACCCTTCAGTTGAGGCCTGTCCACTCTTTTCATGATCTTCGAAAGCTAAAGAAAGAGAAAAGATCCTGAGGCGTTCGCAACGCTAATCAGTTGAAATCAGTTTGGAAATGAGAACTCAATTTGAGTACACATTCAGGCATCTGCTGGGACAAAGGCGATTAAATACAATGTTAGAACATTTCGTCTAAAAACATTCTAGACACAGAATGAGTGAGACGACTGAGTGGAAGAATGAAACTGCGTCTATTAACAAATGACTGGATTGTTTACTTTCAGCCGTTATACCCGTTAGCTAACCACGAGAAGTTTTACTTAAACTAAATATTTATAAGTAAGTTTAATTCAGATTTGTATTTCTCAAGTATCTGTTTAAAGTGTATTATAACAACGATCCTACCGTAGAAAGTTGAATTAAACGTAACACGCTTGTTCGAGTTTTTCCAGAAATGAATTTCAGCACCGGGAAAGTTCAAATTATTTGCGTCATTTCCGGTAAACGTAACGTTACCCGCCTTCAGCAGTCAAATCTGTAGAACCGGTCATACGCATGCGCACTAACAGCAACGGAAGGCGGGTCATTTCAAACTTGAAGAAGAGCTAGGCTACGGATTAGTTGTGAAGTGCCGAGTGGCTTGAGAGCTATCGAGTGACAAATACAGCCAATGTTTTCTGGAATGTATCCTAGTTAACTGTACTTTACCTTGATTTTATTTGTTTCACCGTGTCGTATAGTCTTTATTTTTACAGGCTGAACACTTCTGTTTTTTTGATTACTGGACCATAACGAGGTTCTGAAATGTAGGTAAGTCACGCCAGCCAGGAAACAGTTCTTTTGTTGCCTCGACTGTTTAGTAAAATGCAGCACTTTTTCTTGTTTCACTCGTCGGACGTGCCACGGCGTTCATAGCTAACTTGTCGTGAATTAGTGTTCTGTCTTAATTCCTTCAGGCATTTTAGCCGAATTTTAACGGTACGTGATTGAGGACTCATTGTTTTTGTGTTATAGGCATGACCCAGATGGATTGTCCAAAAGGAGAATTTCGGTCGTAAATATGTATTTCATTTTCGTGTCTGAAAGTGGTGAGGGAACTGACTTTACTGAAATGCTGAAATTCTGAATCGATTCACAAACGTCAAACCCAGATTTTTTTTTGTTAACTGAGAGCGCAACGTTGTCGGAACGCGACAGGCACAAATCGGAAGTGCAGCGCCCGGAGAGCCGAAGCGAGCACATAACACAAGATGGTTGAGCAAAAAAACAGCAGTCTGCTTCTAGAATTAGCGAGAGAAACGACTGAGGTGTTTCCAAAAAGCATAGTTGCTGACGACTTTTGCAAGTTGCATAGCTGGAACCATGCAGGCGTGTGTTCCTAAATGCACAGTAACCAACTACGTTTGTAACATAGATGCAGTTATGATGCACGTTTTTAGCAAAAAACACAGCTCAGATTACGGAGATGACTACATAGTACGTAGGCACACATTGCGCAGGTACTGTGACACTGCAGGAGTAATAGACTGCAGTAGCGTAGTTCTTGGTGAGTACATTTTTGCATATTTTGCTTTTTCTGATGCTTTGGCTGCATAAGTTATATATATATATATATATATATATATATATATATATATATATATATATATATGTGTGTGTGTGTGTGTATGTAGAGAGAGAGAGTGTGTATGTATGTATGTATGTATGTATGTATATATATATATATATATATATATATATATATATATATATATATATATATATATATACACATACACATACATACATACACACATATGTGTATGTATATATATATATATATATATATATATATATATATATATATATATATATATATATATATATATGATGTACATACATACATACATAAGTTATACATACATATACACACACACATACATACATACATACATATATATATATATATTATGTATGTATGTTAAGGCAGCCGTAACCCTCCAGTTGATTTAAGTAAATATGTAATGGATTATCGTGATAGCTGGACACCAGAACCTCTTCATTTCGTTGTTTCTCCATTCCTCATCAAATTACTGTGTGTTTAAAATAATTGTATTTTCTGTGATGTATTGTTACTTACGGTCAGTCACATAGTCTTCTGGCTTGATTATCAAGTATTACTGGAATATTTGTTGTAACACATTTTGTCGCTGTTTTTGTGATGCAGATTCTAAAGGCTTCCCGGACATCTATAAAAGCATTTTGTGCTGACCAGGATGAACTGCAGGTTAGTGTAATCTAAAATATGTTTGCTTTATTGACTTATTTATTGGCTTGAATAATTAACACTCTATTTTTGTTCCTCAGGATGAAACTAAAACAATTGAAAAACGGCGGAACTCGCGAAGAGTCAGTTTTGCCACTACAAATAATGTGCATGTCTTCTCAAAGTAAGTTGTTATATTATCCTGATACAGGGTGTCTGCGGGGTATTAAAAAGTATTAAAAGGTGATAAATCAAAATTGCCAAATTTAAGGCCATTAAAAGTGTTAAATGTAGTTTTAGAGGTATTATTTATAAAATAAAAAAAAAGGTATTATTTTTTCAGACTATGAGGTTTCCTATTTTGAGTGACATTCTATCTGCTAAAGGTTTATGGCGTCACATCAATGCCAAAACTAGAGCGCGTAAAATCGCGGGCGTCTGTCCCCAATTCAACGTAAACACAGATGCACAAGTCAATCACAAGACCAGGAGCCATCGGCCAATAGGATTTGCAGGCAGAAGCTGTCAAAACCCCGCCCCCAAACTGCCAAACCCCGCCCCCTAATATTAGCTAGTAGCCACTTGCCGCTTCTAGTTTTTCACAAACGGGAAATGGGGAAATGTAAATTTAATAAAACTTGGCTTGATGACCCGTCATTTAAAGACTGGCTTAAGAGGGTCATGGGGAATGACCGGGAAGCATTCTGCAGTGTGTGCAAGAAGACAATAAATTCAACCTGGAACGGCGTTACCGCGATCAAATCGCACAGAGAATCCACCAGCTACGAGCACAAACACTGCCATCACACCACCTCAGCAGCAAACTAGTGCTACTAGCACCACGACGGCTGCAGCAGACAGACAGCAGAGCTTACTGTTACCAACGTCAGCTCTCAGAGCTGAAGTTCTCTGGTGCCTGAACACCGCAGCCAACCATCACTCATACAGTTCGAATGAGGGTATTGGGGAACTATTCGAAAACATGTTCACTGACTCTGAGATTGCTAAAAGTTTTGCATGTGGCAAGGATAAGACTGCTTACATCATTCGATTCGGCATTGCGCCACATTTTAAGAAATTACTTATAAATAGTGTCAATGATGTGGGTCAATATGTACTGTGCTGTGTCTTCTCATTTATGTATATTGGGCCCTGAGGCTCTAATCTTAGATAGTGTAAAAGGAGGCCTGCAGCTGGTCTCAGATCAGAGTGAAAGGCCTCAGCATGTAGCCTCTGCTGCCTGTGTGTAGGAGGGATTTGAGCAGAATTCTGATTCTGCAGTGGTGCTGGCCTGTAAGGCATTTGTTTTAAGAAGTGTCAAGTTGACCTTATTAGGGTGGGACTAAGGGTTATGGTTAGGATAACCCAAGGGCTAGGGTTAAGGGTGCTCAATGTCGTGTTGGTAGTAAAAAATATTGTGGAGGTAGTAAAAAAGGTAGTAAATTCGACTCTAGGATTCCTGCATAAACCCTGTGATAGATCTGTTGTTGAATTTGCATTTGTTTAAAATTTCCCCAATATTGATTCATAGAGACATCAAGACTGAATCTCCTGTACTGGCTGCAGTTCAGAACCTGTCTGGTGAGCTTGACTTTTTTTGTACATTTTTGAAAGAGTAAGTTATCTCCATCTAAAACATTTAGCCGTTGACTAGTCTAACTTGTAATGTTAATTAGGCATTACTGTTATTGCTTTACATTATTACATTGCTTACTTACCATTTTTTTGTACTTGTAGTCAAATGTAATTAAGGAACTTTATCAAACTCCAGTGTACCATCAAACACCTTGTTCTTTAAATTCTTCTTCTCACTTTTTGTGCCTTTACGTCCTTCCACAATTTTTGTTGTAGACACAGAATTTATAGTTTAGCATTTTCACGTTTTAGGAGATATGGGTTATTTGTGGCTCAATAGCACAACTGCAGGCTTCTTCCTTTTTTGTGGTGGTTCTCTAGTTTGACCACAAGGGGCATGCTCTTTAAGGAGAGCCCTGCCAATGCCGATATATTAAGAAATGGCAAATATCAGCCGACCGATATATTGGGAAATATCTGTGTACCTGGCTGCTCTTCTTCAAAACAGCGGCACTCAAACCTCAGCTAAAGATTAAAACCTGGGTGAGGTAAATTAGAAGGGTCGAGGGTCCGTCATTTAATATACTTTGTTCAAGCATTTGTGTCTACAGCTTACACTTTTATAGTGAGCTTCTTTATGTATCCTCTCATTGTCGCATGCTTCCATTTAATGGCCGAATTCTTAGACATATTTGATCATTAAAAATATATATACTGTGTGTGTGTGTGTGTGTGTATGTATATGTATACATATATATATGTGTGTGTGTGTGTATGTATATGTGTATATATATATATATGTGTACAGCGGGGATAATAAGTATTTGACACATCAGCATTTTTATCAATAAGGGGATTTCTAAGTGGGCTATTGACACAAAATCTCCACCAGATGTTGCCATCAAGCCAAATATTGAATTCATACAAAGAAATCAGAACATTTAAGTATACAAGTTGAGTCATAATAAATAAAGTGAAATGACACAGGGAATAAGTGTCAATAGCCCACTTAGAAATCCCCTTACTGATAAAAATGCTGATGTGTCAAATACTTATTGTCCCTGCTCTGTGTGTGTGTGTGTGTGTGTGTATATATTGCATCAAATAAAAAGCTGTTTATCTGGCTGGCAGGCAGGTTGTACTTGTCATATATTTCAGTGTCTACTATCGGACATTAAGTATCATGTGATTCTTTACATGTACTTTTATATTTCTTACAATGTATTAAAATTATTAAATTTAAAGTTTAAATTTGTGCGCATACTCTCACCGATCGGGCCGGCTCCACCGGATGAGCAGAACAGAACTTTAAGCAATAGACACGTAAATTGGGCAGCGACACCAAGTGGCGCGCGAGAGATCGCTCTAGATTAATGTCTTAACCAGTAACAGAGCTGCTCAGATCAACTGAGAAATATCACTTTTATGTAGAAACAAAATCTGATTGATTACTTTTTCCAGCACCGAAAGCAATACAGTTAACGTCAGAGCTTATGAATATTCTAATCTTTATAAACTTACCCCCGAAGCCCCTTTAGTACCGGGTTTCGGTACCCATCCCTAGTTATTAGTAGACAAACATTCCGACCTGCTTAGGTGGAGAAGGGGTGAATAAAGGTATTTCCAAACATTGTAAGATAGTGTGCGAGCCTTTTTGCTGCATGTTTCTCCAGAGCAACGGTGGGCAACACTCTGTCACTCCTTACAGGGCCTATATACATACACCAATCATCTTATAGTGCATGCTTTTTTTGAACTGTGGGAGGAAACCGGAGAACACGGGGAGAGTACACAAACTCCACACTGAAAGGCTCTACGACCGACCCAGGGATCAAACCCAGGACCTTCTCGCTGTAAGGTGGCAGCGCTAATCACTGCGCCACCGTGCCGCTCAAATATCAATTTTAGGTCCAGAAATGTTGTGACATGAATTTTGAGTCATAGCAGCCCGCCCTACTCTTCTATGACCTTTTCCATCATAAATACATGTTAAGAAATGTGGTCAATGTCTGAGTGTAGGACCTCTTGTTAATGTAAATGTGCTATGCTGAGAGTCTGCCATTATCAACATTAGTCAGTCTAAAGCCAGCCTGTGGCCAAAAACGTTCCCATTAAATTAACTTTTTCGGAATAGTTCATAATTCCCTCCACCTTGAATAAAGCCCTTATTCCAGCAGAAGAAAAACGAGTGCAAAACATACTGCCAGCACCATGTTTCAGCATTGGTATGGTGTTCTTTTGTTGATGTGGTATTTTTTATTTATTTTATTTTATTTTTTAATTTGCGACAAATGTACATTTTAGAATTTTGTAAGATCTCCACATGCTCTTGGGTGACTTTTTGCCAAATTTAGCTAGTCTAAGATTTTTCTTTACAAGAAAAGATTTGTGTTTTGCAATCCTAACCCATAGTCCAGATATATGAAGAGTTAGTGAGACTGTTGTCACATACCGAACAGAAATTCCTGCAGCTCCGTAAGTGATGCTATAATGAGATCCTTTTGATGCTTTGCAAGCTCTTTGTGTGCACAGACACAAAAAAGCAGGGGAGGGTTGATAAGATCCATATGGTCACCAGCACAGGGTTTCAGTCATTCTGAGCATTCTTGATCTCACATAACCCATATGATTAGATGTTGTAATAATGATATTACTGACCTTGTATTTATTTTATTTTTTATTTGTTTATTGCTGTGAAGTGTAAACCCCTGTGTTCACTTTGCTTAGTTATATTTGTGTTCTTGTTTTATTTGAATTCAGATGAAACCAGTAATGGACCAAATAAGAGGTTAGTAATTACATTCCTCAGCAATATTTAGGTAACCTTTCTAGTGTTACACAATGTGGATGTTAAATGTATTCATTTTTGGGGTGGAAGTAATGATTTAGTAGTGGAAAACCTATTTGAAAATATGACCCGTATTATGCCTATGTTGATGGTTATTTCTTTCCTGCTATTCATGTCATTAAAATTGCATGGTAAAATCAGAGCAACAACCAGTAACTAGAAGTAAAATAAGAGCCATTTCCTAGGCATTGCTTGCTTAGTTTGTAATAGTCAAATGGCACTTATTGTACACATCAGAATAGAAGGGTAATATTATGAGTAATTAGGAAACCAGATTAATAAGTAATCGCTAAATAGTTTTATAAATTACATTGCAAAAGGTCACGTTTTGAGATGATTTATATGTATATTTATTCTTTTTTAAGAGTGCTGCTTTTTCCAACCAGTGAGAATCAGCAAGTGAAAGGTGATGAGTTTTTTCATAAATTAATTTTTGATGCACATTTTTATACTTTTTTTTTAACATTTGTTAATGTGTGACTGTTTAATAGTTTTCACAGATATAACAAAGTTCTTAAATTGTCATTTAACACCAATATATCAAATTTACTCTCTTATCCCATATTAGCACATAACACAAATCAGATTGCAACACTAATTTACCAGCTGACCCGTAGTGAAAGCTGTTCCATTTCTCTAGATTGGTTTGTTTTATACTGAGATCCAATACAATTTGTGTACTTTTGCCATTTTTTGTTAAAAGTTGAAATTACAATTAAACATGAATCTTCCAACCCTGCCCTACAATTTCAGGCTTGAACACCATACAGCAACATAAGGTAAGACTGGTAATCTTACCAGAATCTAAAATGGCTTAGACATTATCAGAAATGTAAATATTTGTTTAATATGCTCTTCTGTCTCTCTCTCTTTCTCTCTCAAAGGAGAATTTCTTTCCTGATCTTATTGTGCAAGATGACTTTGTGAACCAAACTTTATTACTGGGTGAAGATTCTGAGTACATGGATATGACACACAGCCACACAATTACAATTGCAAACGGGGATGGAAATGACCCAGATCTTACCTTCAGTATTTTAGGAAACAGCACTGGACATCACACTTTTAAGACCAAGAGTGGCAAGTATTGTAAAAGCTCTGACACTGGGGAAAAAGTTGCAGTACATTCAGAATTCAGTGACTTTCTTGCTAGTATATCAAAGCCACAAAGTACTCAAAATGCAACACCCTCATCTCCCCCCAAAGTGAATCCACATTTCGGAGGACTCAAACCAAGATGTTCAATATCTGCTTTTCAACCGGACCAGATGGATATGACCAGAAATCATACTGTTGAAATTTATGGTGGACGGCCATATTCGGCTTGTGAAAATGTTAAGAATACAAGTTCATTGACATCGTTTTTAAACAATTCTGCTGACATGGACCTAACTCATAGTCAGACAGCTACTATCAATTTTAAAGAAGCTGAACATGTTAACCACATGTCTACAGTTGTGGATCAAAACGCATTTAGTTTAGTCTATGGTGACAGCAGTGGAGTTATGACACACCATAAAGTAGTTAATGACAGTGCTGTGTCCCTTTTCCCCCAAGCAGATATAATTGCTTTGAAAAATCTTTGTCAAAATAATGAGACATGTGTCCAAGACAGAGCTGACCACTTCCAGAATAATAGTTATTTAGGCCCCATTTTGAGTTCAGATGACATGGAAATAACACAATCTCAGACTGTTGTCCTTGAGACCAAAAGATGGGAAGAATCTCAACATCTCAAAGACAGAGATTTTTGTTTTGCGCCATCTCTGGATTGTGTAAAGAAGATTCCAACACTCAGAAGTGCTGTAGCCAGTGAGAGTAGCTTGAGAAATGTGACCCCTTCAACAGAAACCATATTTCCCAGTGATCAGAGTGACTTTATGGACTTGACATGTCAAGCCAATATGTCAGCAATTGTGTCACCTTGCCTTGATGACATGGAATTGACAGGATACAGTAATGTTACCCTAGATCCAGAGGGTGAGGCAACATTAAAGAAACATGCATCTGTTGTCATGCCATCATCAGGTGCTCTGCCAAACAGAAAAGTGCCTCACTTTCTAAATGACTTTTCAGTGTCTCACATGTCTGATGATATGGAAAGTGCAAAATATCAGTCTGTTGTCCTTCAGACCAAAAACAGTGGAAAGAACAAATCATTTGTGAAATCAAGGAAATCTTTCAGAAATGATGACTTTAACAGTAAAGATATGGAACTGACTTGTGAAGTCACTGAACATTTAGTCCAGAAAAACTTTTCATCGTCTCAGAGAGAAACTAAAGATTGCTTGTTTCCTGACAAGCATCTTCCTGACTGTACAGAAGCACATGAGGGCAATATCTCAGCACATGATATGGATCTGACAGGATGCAATACTATTGCCATTGACACAAAAAGTATGGAGATGCCCAATGAATTCAATGGATATTTTGCCCCAAACAAATTCTCATCTGAGAGAATAAACAGTTTTGGTCCTTCAAACTTTTTTAACAGGCAGGACATACCCCAGTGCATGAAAACGCATCAGGGAAGCACCTCACTCTTACTTGCTTCAGATGATGTGGAACTGACAGGGTGCAGAACTGTTGCCATTGACAGAAACACCAGCGAGCTGCAAAGTGCTTTAAACATGACTTCAAGTGCATGCCATGTGTTATTTTCTCATCCTACATCGAACAAGCAACAAACAGGAATGCCAGAAGCAGCCAGTGAGAAGTCAGGAAGTGTGAACCCCTTGCAAAACGCAAAGGACAAGTTTCAAACGGCATCAAAGCATGAGGATACTCAAATAATTCAGGGCAGTCACAAAGACTCAGTGCCTTCTTTAGCTGACAATGACAATTATTCTCTTAATTTGACTGAAAAGGAATTAAAGTCACCTGAGAAAGACTGCAGCATGGAGATTACTGAAGCCTTTGATGTGCCTTTTAAAGAGCAGTGTTCTAGTGACTTTAAACAGAAGGAAATGACTAAAGAAAACGTGCAGACCATGTCAGGGGCCACACACCAAAGGTCACTGAAGGAGAGAAAACGTGTTTTGCCAGAAAACCATAATTTTGACAAACATGAAGAGAACTCTGAGGATATTGCTGACACAAAAGAACGGTCGAACTCTGTCAAATCCAGACGGAGGAGCCTAGCTGATCTACAAGCAAGACTTCGGAATATTGCACAAAGTATAAATGATCAAAATAAAATATTGACAGGAAATGTTACAGAACCTATACTTAATTATATGGTGTCTGATAAGCATTCAGCTTTACCCAGTTTCCAAGACCCTGCAAAAGAAATGTCAACCTTTAAAAATGAAACCAACTCTTCTCACATTGAGGCCCCGGCACCTTTAAGCTTTAAGAAAAATCCTCTTACAGCAAGACTGTCGCTTGGTGCTATCAGACCCAAACTTCCTGTACACCCTAAATTAGCAAGTCTGAGCCAGACAGAAACAAAGAACACTAATGACTTACAAAGCCTCCTTGAGACATGTCGTGTCCAAAACAACAGCCACTTGATTGACATGGATGAGGTGCTCCCAGAAGATTTATCAGATACTGTCTTAAGTTGCCTAAACAATAAGGAAGAAGATCAAGAAATACGTTTGGGTGAACATGCTACTGAGAATGATGTCTTTAAGTCCAGCATGAATATTGATAGTGATAAAGTGTCATGGGAAGCAAGTGGTGCAGAACATAAAAGGAAAGAATCCAGCGTTACATCTGTAAGGCTTTTTTTAATATCTATTGCCCACAATTGTTTTCTAGCACACCATGATCTGAGTATGTATTGGTTCAATTGCTAATCGTGTTATATGTACACAGTGGGACAGTAGCTCTACATCATATGGAGTTCAGAATGCAACAAGCCTCATGACAGAGTCAATGCATGACTCCTCTGGCAGCAATTCCACCAGTATAAAATGTGAAGTAATCTCTGAGTCAGGTGAGTTTGCTCTCTAGAGAGTCTGCTAGGATTGAACAGTTCTATGATATTTGTTGTTTGTTTGTATGTTTGTGACTTATCTCACATTATTGTTCTTAAGTTCACAGAAACTCTCAACTGGATTCACAGGTTGATGGGACAGTGAATCATATATTTGATTTTAACAAGGTATTGAAAAATATCTATACTAAGGTGTACAGTTTGTTGCCCAAATAATAATAAATAATAATGTGAACTAGAGATTGCCCACTATATCGGTCAGCCAATATTTGGCATTTTTTAATATACCGACATTGGCCGATTTTTGAGTGTAGTATGCCGATTCATAGTCGGGCACGTCTGTGAGCAGCCCCGTGTTCTTGTCGCTGTGGAGCACGTGTGAGTGTGACCGTGTGTGAGGGACCCCAGCCAGTGTGACTACTAGTGTGACATTTTATCATGCAAATAGAAAACGCCCAACTATAGGCCAAAATAATTTGGCAACATATAATCGACCAATGGCTGACTCTGACTTCTAAACATCAGCATCAGCTATAGAAAAACCCATATCGGTCGACCTCTAAAGTCAATATAAGAATGTTATGTCTTATAATATCTTTGTTTCTTTGCAAGAAACTTGAAGATGGAAGCATTACAGTGAATGAGTTCTTAAGTCACTTTGGTGCCAACTTTGTAATCCACAAATCAAGACCCAGTGCGCTACCAGAGAACGTAAGTTGTCTGTATTAACCAGTTATTACCCAGAGGAGTTTGCTTTCTCAAAATCACATGTTCCTTTCACTTCAGCGTAGAGTTACACAAACGTCCACCATGGAAGACTTGCTCAGAGAAAAATACATATACCGCCCTAAGCAGAGTGTCTATGAAACAGACTGCCAGAAACTCACAAACATGGGAGAAAGGTAGGTAAACTTGCACTTGATTATATTAATATTACAGAAGAATACTGAATGTTTGCACAGACAGGAAATTTGCTTTCTAATGACTTAATGTTCTGGATTATTACTATAATAGTGTCACTTTATTGTTAAATGTGGAGTTAATTTAACTCCTTATTGATAAGAGGGACCAATGCAGAGCAAGTTTTAAGCTGTGTGTCTTTGGGGTGAGGGTTTTCTCACAGGATGAGAGACAAAAACAAACGAATTAAAGTAGAAATGACCACATTAAAATGATTGCTTTATGTTCTTTTATTTAAATAATGAAATAATAGTAGAACCTCTTCCTTCACTTTCAAACATCATTGAAATCCCAAACTTAACACTTCAAATCTTTAAAATGTGTTTTTTTCCAGATTAAAGAAGCAAATGTCTGAGCAAAATAGACCACTGAGAAGTATTAATAAAGCACTTCTACAAGATATGTGCTCCCTCTCAAAAGTACAGGTGAAAATATATTTCTAGATCTGAAACAATTCATTCAAATATTCATTCTTTTGCGATACTTATTGAAGTCTTTAATGTTGGTTGATCCCATAGCTACAGAGGTTTGGTGCCAAGTTGAAGGAACAAAAGATGCACTTCAGAAAGAAAAGCAAAACACTTTCCCATGAAATGAAAAAAGTTTTATATTCTGAACTATTGAAAACAACACAAGTAAGAACTATTTTAAACACATTTCCAGTCTATAAGAACATTTAACCTGTTTATTTAGGCATTTTCTCTGAAGAAAATGTCACCTCCTTAATACTTTGTTATGGGCATTGCTTTTAGAATATGATTATTTCAGCTTGTTGCTGTCCTTGAGTACAGATAATTTTATGATAATGTTATTACTGCCTGTAAACATAAGCTGGGGGCAAGGAAAGAGTTGAAATAATAGTTAAGAAATTGCGGTCAAACTTTGGAGACATTGGGACGCGCTGTTCTTCTGCGTTTGTATTTTTGGTTTTACGTCTGGAGGCTTGGTGAACCAGTTTTGGGGAAACTTGCCAACAAATTCTTAAATTTGTGCTCTTTACTTTGTGAGTAATTTGAGATTCTTTGCGTCCTTAGAGGATCCTATGCTGACAGTGTTTATATTAAATTGGTACACAAAGGGCTGGATATAGCCTAAAAATAATAGTGCGATATTTTAAGTTATATCACAATACACAATATACAGTATATCTCAGTACCTTGGAATTTCTTCCAGATTACTGTATAAATGCTAAATTCAGCCCGTTATTGTATAAAATTACAACAATATAATGAATATTAATTTAAACCAAAGTTTTATATAGTAAATGCTTTATTTTACATTTTTTATTTCTACTGTAGTATATAAGTGATAACTGTTCTTAGTACTGTGAAGAAAATAAGGTTACATCACGAAGGATGAACATAATTTATGTGGTTTTGTGCGGTTTTGTGCACGGAATAACAGAAGCAGTGTTGGTTTTTCTGCTGAACCAAGTAGACCACTTCCATCTCCAAATAAATGTCGCTTGGGCATTCACTTCTCTCTCTGCATGCTTTTTTCTCTCTACCTTCTGGTACAAAACATAAATGCACTGGGAAAGTTTTCTGGATGGGAGGGGATTGTGCTGTCTGCCTTGAGAGGGCAGTGCAGCGAAAGTTGAAAGTGAAGTACCTTCTGTCTGTTTAATGTGACCGTGAGGATTTGCGGAAAAAGCAGATTTACTGTATATCGAGTGTATATTTCCCCTGGAACACATGCTAACCTTTGTTTTGTGTTAGATTTTATTCTTTATTTTTATGTCTATTGAAATCTGAATGTCAGCAACTACTGACTTTCAGGTTAATTAGCAGTATTTGAAATGGCTTATAAAATAGTATGAATATTTTTTAAACACTTTTAATAGGACTGCACAGTATATTTGAGTATTTTCCCGGGAGTACAGACAAGAGTGTTATAGTGCAGTTATGCTAAAAGTTATGTTACTATATAGCGTCAGATCACAACAGAAGTCATTTTAGGCTATACCTTGTCCTTTTATTAAACAAACTAAACAGCCTTATGTTATTTTTTATTATTCACACGACCGCATTTCTGTCTCTACATGGGCGTGCAATTACAGTTCTCCTCTGTTCTATGTATCGTGCTTCGGAAAATGTGGCATGTCGGTGTTCGTCTGTTACCCCCAGTGCTGTAAAACTGGAGGAAACACTATATTCAGTAGAAATTGTGAGCATAATTGTGATTCCCATTAAATTGAGTCGGTCTACTTAAGTATTACTTTTAGTAAATAGTTATGGTAGCATCAGATAATGAGTCACAAATAGCTGAGAGTCACTATGACATATGACTTTTTCCTGGTTTAAACTTAGCATGTTCTCTAAACTCCAGGATGCCCAGCAAAACCTGATGGCTAAAATCACAGAGACCACTGAGATGCTGAAAGACATAGATGGATGTCTAAATGATTTGGAGTCTGGTATGGAAATATATTTATTCACTTAAAAACTGTACTATTATGAAACTATAATGTTTTCTACATTTTATTTTAGACATTAAACACATGTAATGCACTTTTGGTTCTAAACTAGAATCGGCAGCAGCGGGCGGTGTAGTCATGGGAGGCCAAAATTTCCTCATCAGTGCTGAGCCTGCTTTAAAAGCAAAGCAGCAAGAGCTTGAAGTTCTTAATTTAGAAGTTGCTGAATCAGAGAAGTATATATTATATTATGTCACAATTATTGTTAATGAATTATTATAGTTTAGCTGACTAATGATGACTTATTGTTGGCAGACAAATTTGTGGGTTGGAAGTTCAGACGCTGGCCCTGTTGGAGACAAAGGAGAAACTTCAAGATGAAACCAGAGAACTTGAATACTATATTGCAACTCTGAACAGGTATTATATTTATACTGACACACATATATTCTATGGCGTAGTACTGTGAAGAAAAATAAGGTTAGTGTCAAGCGGAAACATTTGGCTTCCATCTGGATATAGAATAAAATTATTTGATAACAAATAATGCATTTTTCTAGATTTATTTATTACTCTAACATTATAGAAAGTAAAAAAAATCTGATTACTTGAAAATACTGAAGTTTTGGTCATTTTTTGAACCAATTCAAACTCATTGTGCCCTGTAACATTTTGGACTTTGGACTTTTATAACATTTTAAACACTAAAATGCCAAGTAAACAGCTGTATTGTGAGTAGACCATTTTTTTGTTATTTATCAGTTAAAATGTAAGTTTTGTCTGTAATAAAGGGAAATTTTTTACTGAACTGGAACGCTTTAGAGAGAACAGAGATTGCGAGCGATTATAGGGTAGCTACTTATCCTTTTTAATGGTCTGTCCCGGGGGACTAATCACTCTCCCGGGACACTGAATGTTATAGGTCAGATGTGTTTATGCTTAGAGGCAAAGTGATTGGCCAGGTTGGTGAAATGTCCAGGTTTTTTGTCTGACCTTGGTGGCAATCCTAGAGCGACAGCTGGTGGTGTTAAGGAAATTAAACAGTGTAAGCTCGTGATTTGCTTTTGGGGTTGTAGTATGTTGCGTTGCTTGTTCAGCTTTACTGCAGTAACATTTCCGATGCATAAAGACTTGTGCGTGCACACGCATGTAAACATAGAAAAGGCTACAATTTAATTGAACAGATCGGATGTAATGGTTTTTGGTATTTTACCAAAGCGTTCAGTATGCTCTGTTCAGTTAGATACACCCAGGTAAACCATGATAAATCGGTATGCCTGACATTAAGCTTAAATTTTTAAAACGTGGTCACTGTGCATGCGTTCTCAGGGATTTATGTTCTCGGTCGCTGCGACGGATTTCCACCCATTGGATTTCCGTCAATGTAACACAATGGCATTTGAGATAAAGGCAGATCAGTGGTAATTAAAATGCGAGCAGAAGTGGATGCACATTGCGAACTTTTTGGGCTGGCCAAAAAGTCGACTCTGTTTTTGTCAACACAAAACTTCAAGCAGTCTGTTCCGTTTAGGTGCGCTCTCATTAAATACTTCACATTTCAACGTAGTTCCACACTTTATTCTGACGAAACCAGATGTATTTTGTGTGTTTAGGATCACCCTGAAAGTGGGAAACCAAAACGATCATTATTGACACCTCTTGCTTTTTATAAAAAACACAAGAAAGCAGAAAACCTTGCAGAAAGATATGCGCTGTGTATGGACTAGAGGTGTGAATCGTCACTGGTCTCACGATTCGATTCGATTACGATTATCAGGTCTTCGATTCGATATCTCGATGCATCACGATGCAGCCCATCATTTTTTATGCATTGCTGCATATTGTTTTCAAATACAAAAACAAGCAGTGAGATGTAAACTCCCTTGTCTGTTCCCAATTCAACATAAACACAGACGTTAGATTTGAAAAAAGGTAAAGTAACCAAGGCCTTTGATCAACAAAGCACGAAACGTAAGGGATGATTATGCAGATACTATTCAAGTTTAATTCTGGGCCAACAGTCTTGGGGGGTGTGTGTGTGTGTGTAATGATGGAGCTATAACGCCTGCTTCAGCATCCCAGTGATGTGCCTCGCTGCAGTCTGTAACTGCATCTGTATTTATGTTGAATTGGGGACAGACAAGTGGGCAAGGGGAGCCATTGATTGCGTGCTTATTAAACGTGTAAGACCTAACTATTAAATTATTATTATAAGGTCGATAAACTATAACTTGCGTTTAACCTACCTGCCGCCGTTCCTGTCAATCACAAAACCAGGAGCCATCGACCAATAGGAATCGCAGGCAGAAACAGCCAAAACCCCACCCCAAACTGCCGAAACCCGCCCCTTTCAAACCTGCCGCGTAGAAATCTCACTCAAGCAAAAAAGCCGCTCGTCGGTAATCTACTTTGGGCGCGAAGACGTTTAACACATCGAGAGGAAAAAAGACATTCGAGAAAAATACAGTTTGCGCGCAATGTTATATTACTACACGAAATTTACTCCCTCCGCCATTCTCGACTGCCGCGCATGTGGTGAGCGCCTTCACTGAGATGAGAGTTACTTCTACCCGGAGCAGTGCTGTGCTCAGATCAGGCAGCCACAGTCACTACCGAAACTACTTTTTAAATAGAATTTTTATGAGGCTGCCAGAAAATCACCAAACAGTGTCCTTATGATATAATCGATTATGTCCTGCCACTGCATCGATGCAGAATCGTCCGCGTCTGCATCGCGATGCATCGATTGTAAGATTAATTTCAACACCCCTAGTATGGACAGGAGACTGTTGCAGAATGTGTGTGCCAGAAGTGGTTTTCAAGATTCCGTTTGGCGCTTCACCCCAGCTGGCCAACTGAGATTACCAGCAGCCAAATGAAGTTGTCGACACCAATCCCCATTATACGTCCAGAGAGATCCTCAAAATATCCAAATCAAGTCCTAACGCTTAATGAGGCTAACCTCACCCAAAGGATTTCCATCTGTAACAAACTGAGGATTTTTTTTTTAAGAGAATGCTGATGAGGGACGAAAAGTGGATTGTCTATAACAAAGTGGATCGCAAAACAATTGTGGGGAAGCATGACGAATTACTGCAAACAGCCCCCAAAGCAGGACTACACCCGAAGATGGTTACGCTTTCAATTTGGTGGGATTGAAAGTCTTCTCTTTTACAAGCTTCTTCCCATAAACAGGGCTGTCAGTTTAGACGTGTACTGTGACCAACTGGACAAATTAAACACAATGATCCACCAAAAGCGTCCTGAACTGGCTATTCGTAAGGGCATTGTCTTCCATCATGACAATGCCAGAGCGTGCACTTCTTTGCAGACACGATAGCAGTTACTGCAGCTTGGCTGGGAAGTTTTGCCACACCTTCTGTATTTGTCTGAGCTTTCACCTTCAGATTTCTGCCTGTTTTGCTCTCTTCCAAAATTTTTGAATGGACAGACCTTCACCTTTGAAGAAGATGTAAAAATTCACCTGAAAATGTTTTTCACCAGTAAAGAAAGAGATGGTTTAAGTCAGTTGTTATTAGTGTGACATTTCTTCATGAAAATACAGGGTAAAATTCCCAATTATCGTCCAAAAAAATCGGCAACACATTTCAACCATCGGCTGACCCGGACTTCTAAACAACGGCATCGGCATTGGCTATAGGAAAACCCATATCGGTCGACCTCTTAGTAGTAGTAGCGTTATATTCTTAACGATACCCATCCCAACTCATCAGTCATAAAGACCTTTTCTGGCCGAACCTCTCTGAACAGTAGCTGGGTCCCACAGATTTCTGCCAGTTTGTGAGCTGATGGTTATGTTGGACATCTTTCGATTTTGAAAGGAAGTAACCAGTTTCCTTGGCAGACCAGTGTATCGGATGTCCTCAACATTGCCCCTTTGTTTGTGCTTCTTCAAAAGAACTTGATCAGCACAACTTGAAATCCCAGTCTGCTTTGAAATCTTTGACCTGGAGAGATGTAGTATAATCAGTTTGTCTTATTGCTATGCTCAGTCTTGCCATGGTGCATGACTTGTGACATGAAGGTGATTTCCACAACCTCACATTGGAGTCTGGTTGTTTCCCATAAAGGTTTAAGCCTCCTACACAGCTGTTTCTGTTTCAGTTAATGACTGTTTCAACCCACATATTAAAATGATGACCATGAGCACATATTTAGTGTAAATCATACAACTGTCTATAATTCTACCAAATCCCTGACTTTGTGCAGGTGTACCCAGAAGAATTGATGCCAGTTTGATGTCAAAGATTAGTCATGCCAAATATTGATTTGATTAAGATTTTTCTTCTCTTTTTGTAAATTGATGGAAAATAATGTAACACTTGTGAAAGCATTGTTATTGTATAGTATTTCTCGCACTTGTCTATATGGCCAGACTAAACATATAGGGAATACTTTGAAGTCATACATTTTACTGTTGCTTTATTGTGATTTCAGTTTGAATGAGTGGGAACTGAGTGAAAAAGATGACCATGGTGCTGTTTTTACCTTTCTTCATGACACGTTACAACTCCAAGTTACATTTAAAAAGGCTACTGGTAAGTCCTAAGTTCTGTCATGTTTGAATAATTTTAAAATCTTATGGCCTTAAAAATTTAAAAACCTTTAAATCTTTTTCTCTTAGCAAAGAAATGGGCCTGCGAAGATGTGGAACAGGACATTGCCATATCATTCAGATTTCTACTGGACAGTGAGTTTTGCCAAGCTATATATACACACACACACGCATATATACACACATACACACACACACAGTACTGTGCAAAAGTTTTAGGCAGGTGTGAAAAATGCTGTAAACAAAGAATGCTTTCAAAAATGGAAGTGTTAATCATTTATTTTCATCAATCAACAAAATGCAGTGAATGAACAAAAGAGGAATCTAAATCAAATCAATATTTGGTGTGACCACCCTTTGCCTTCAAAACAGCATGCTTCCTGCTGCTGACCAACTTTATGGAGATGCAGATTTCATTTTCCAACAGGACTTGGCACCTGCACACAGTGCCAAAGCTACCAGTACCTGGTTTAAAGACCATGGTATCCCTGTTCTTAACTGGCCAGCAAACTCGCCTGACCTTAACCCCATAGATTTTGTGAAGAGGAAGATGCGATATGCCAGACCCAACAATGCAGAAGAGCTGAAGGCCACTATCAGAGCAACCTGGGCTCTCATAACACCTGAGCAGTGCCACAGACTGATCAACTCCATGCCACGCCGCATTGCTGCAGTAATTCAGGCAAAAGGAGCCCCAACTAAGTACTGAGTGCTGTACATGCTCATACTTTTCATGTTCATACTTTTCAGTTGGCCAAGATTTCTAAAAATCCTTTCTTTGTATTGGTCTTAAGTAATATTCTAATTTTCTGAGATACTGAATTGGGATTTTCATTAGTTGTCAGTTAAAATCATCAAAATTAAAAGAAATAAACACTTGAAACATATCAGTCTGTGTGGAATGAATGTATACATTATACAAGTTTCACTTCTTGAATGGAATTAGTGAAATAAATCAACTTTTTGAAGATATTCTAAATATATGACCAGCACCTGTATAAGAATTGATGCTGGTTTGAAGGCAAAAGGTAGTAACACCAAATATTGATTTGATTTAGATTTTTCTTTTGTTCGCTCACCTTGCATTTTGTAAATTGATAAAAAAAATAAACAATCATTATTTATATTTCTGAAAGCATTCTTTGTTTACAGCATTTTTTCACACCTGCCTAAAACTTTTGCACAGTACTGTATGTGTGTACCGGTACCGATACCACCCCCCGTGGAGTTACTCGTACTCGGAACAAAATTCCCCGATATCTGCTACCGATACCACATGTAGAAGATATGATGTAGTTATTTTTATCGCCACGTGGAAGCAGTGTAAATGCCACAACACTTGCCAAATAAACTGTAACTGTGCGGAGATAAAAATGTCAGCCGTCTGGAGGTACTTTAAAATAAATGATAATGACAGCACCAAAGCAGGCTAATATTTTAATATTTAATATTTCCTGAATTGTTGCTTTTTTATGTTTTGATACATATAGGACAAATAAATGGATAAAAAATTAGCATGATTTATTTTATAAAATGACGTAATAAGGCTCAAGTGTACTTTAATTTATATTTTGGTTTTTGAAAGTATTTTTTTTTTGAGTTTGGACTACCGTATTTCCCCAATGATAGGCCGCAGCTTATACAGTACATTAATTTTACAAACCTGCGTAATGGGGTGGCCTATTTAGAAACATGAAAACGCATTCGCTAAAAGTATAATTCAGTGCACAAAAAAGATGACCTACCCAAATGATTCATTGAATTTAAATGTAAATTCAGCAACGAACAGTTCGAAAAGCAACGCAAAACAAAGATAGTCATCAGTGATGATGTTCTGTCACTTAATCGGCGCTGTCGCCTCCAGCCTCGTTACTGCAATATAAAAATTACACTTTTTCAGGCCTTTGCTACATTACATTACATCCTAGTATATAATACAAGCAAACTTAACAGAAATATAAGGAACAAAACTTTATTGTTGGTTGGGAAAAGATAAGTTTTTATTTTCGTTTGAACGACTGGAAGGTGGGGGTACTGCAGTACAGCAATGTTGTCATCTGTCTGCATGTAAATTCTTCAGTATAAAATTAGCAACACTGAAATGCAAAAATTATTAGGCTTATCTTTCTTCAAATCCTTCTACATCAGATCATCGCCGAAAAACTCGATTGTAACCTGTGCTGCTTTGCTGTCGCTGATGTCGGACGCGTTTTCGTCACCAGTATCACTCTCGGATATTGCAGACGTTGCTTGTGCTGCTGGTAGGCTTGTAGGCAACGAACAGTGAATGAATGAAGTGGAGTGGAGGAAGGATTTCAGCTTTGCGGAAACCGTTCTGTACGCTTTCTGGTTTCACGTTGTTTCACGCCAAAATAACTCGACTTCGCATGTCGCTGCCGGCCAGACAGAGTAAATGTATAATGTCACTATAGAGTTGCAAAGGCCTCCAGGGGCGTGGCTAATTACGGAGATGCTTTACTTCAGATTGGTAAATTCAGTAACGCTTATCTTAGAGTTTTAACCCTTTAAGCCTTGAGCCTGTTTTACAGATTTTTGCTCTAAAACAGATACCCAAAATAAAATGTGTATATCTCAGCAACCATAATGTCTATTTTTATGCTTTTGCTGTAATTGTAAACGTAACACTTGTGAGATTACTGTGGAATGTTGGAATCACCTCAAACAATCCATAGTCCAACATCTTGACTGTCAATTGCACCAACAGAATTGCTAAAAAAGTAAACAGAGAGACATTAGTAGAGATATTAGTTGAGACATATCAAGCCGGACCCTCTAAATTATCCATTTGGGCACCTTTGGGTACATTTTGGTACCATATGTGCCATTTGAGATTTCTCAGGAACCAAGCTATAAAACTTTTTTTTTTAACTTATGTGTCACTTGAGGTATTCATTCCATCTATTTACAGCTGTTTTGGGATTGTTTTGAAAAAGAAAAAAAAAACATAAAAAATGAAATTGCCAAAACTGGAACATTTATTCAGAATCATATGGATCTTGTAAAAAAGTAATAAACATTTGTAATAACAACAACAACAATAACATTATTGTCCATCATGCCACAACTGAAAACAATTCTTTTTGAAGTGAGGCACAGTGGGACCTGGCAATTCAATAAATAGTTTATAAAACATTATAAACCTTTCAGAAAATTGAATCTCATAATCTGGATCACTATTTTCTCTGGATCCCATTCTGTGGTCAAGAGATCGTCTTCGTCTTATGACGATTCCACAGGACAAACAGTAGCTCCACTGTAATAAGCAAGCATGTCTAGTACATCCTCAATAGTAAAAATTTTCTTCATATTGCCATTATTATTATATCTGGCTATTTTTACGAAACGCTGAATCAAAACAAAGCAGCTTGAGCGGCCTCCTGCTGGTCTGCTGCGCGCTCGGCACTTCTAGGCGTAAATGCGCTCTCTCCGGTTTTCACACACCTCGGATACGCGGAGCTATATCTCAGCAACCGATTGGTCAATTTTGACAGTTCACGCCTTATTTTACCCTGAAGAGCCAACAGTATTGAGAGATAGTTGTTGAATAATCATCAGCAACATCATTCACCAATTACAGCGTGCCAAACACGGGTAGTGCAGGACAAGCGCAAAAACTAGGAGCTGATTTGCTGCTCCGCTGAGCGACAGACCAGACTCTGAAGGGTACCGTATTGATTTCAGAGTAAGACGGTGTTTTGGTCTATAGTTTCATGTGGATTTTATTGACTTTAATGGGATTTATGATTACAAAACATCAAAGGTAAGGCGTATCATCTTGTTTATAACTTTGTGAAGTTATGAAGTTTTTGGTTGCTGCTTCAGTCAGTTGTAATCGGAGAGTGGTAATTCCGCTATCTACGTAATCTGCGGAGTCTTGGCTTTCATATGATATACGTCATGCATGGTTAGTCATAGTGGTATAGATTCAGCAGCCGTATTTCTTCCACGTAAACATGCGCAGTGTCTTTGCACTTTATTTATGTGTTTGGTGTTGGAATTGGATTATGTTTAGGTGGAATTTGTTGTTGGAAATTGTAAGACGAGATTCTAACGCTTACGGTTATATGCCACATGCCTATGTTTGTCTAAGTATCAGTATCGGCAAGTACACAAATAAAAAAACTCGTACTCGTATCGGTTTGTAAAAAAGTGGTATCGGTGCATCCCTAGCATAAACCTCCCTGGACATACACCACCAACTTTCCATAGGTAAAAACGTTACCGACAGATTATGCTATTGTTAAATTACCAGGCATAGCAAACAGGCGTACAGGCTTTCTTCTAGGGAAAAATGCATGTATGTGCAGAGATGAAAGAACTAAAGATTACTTTTCCTTTCCTCCCTTATCCTGATCTAGACATCTAGCCTATAGATATTGTCACACCATTTATTTTCCTAGAGTACTTTTAAAAAATACCACATTGTTACCTTGTATTTATTATTCTTTACAGGCAAAAACTCTCAGTCCTGTGGAGTCATGGTTCATAAATTCCTTGAGGAGTACATCCAGTCAAAAACTAACTGGAATCAGAAATACCCCAAAGTTCAGCATATCCCACTGGTAATTTCTAACGTTTCTAAATACAGATATCTTTGTAAAATGTTCACAAGATTTCTGCTTTATAGTAAATTTATATGTTTAACTATGAGCTCTGAATAATTTGATAAGTGATCAGTAGTAATTTGTATTAAAACCTCTTTACACAGATGTTTGTCTCTACAACTTTATGAACATGTACTACTATTAATACATTTGAATGGAAACTATGATTCCTCCATCTTTGTATTTGTGGTTCTTTGTCAATAGCTGCTCCATGACATCAGTGTAGTGCTAAGTCGCCTTCGACTCTTGGGTGAAGAAATCCTTCGGTTGAAGAAATGGGGTCTGAGATTTGGAGTCCTACACATCACTTGTGTTGATAAACTGTAAGTCCAGTTCAAAAGGCCAGCATTCCTCAGAGCTACAGTATAGTTGGCCCAGAAACCAGAAAAATATTTTTATTCAGATTGTGGGCATTCAGATTTCACTCACTGGACATTGTTTGCTAGTTATTCAATGTCCCTTGATGTCACAGTAAGCAATTTTCTCTGAAAAAGAATGTCAATGATAAGTCTGTAATTACTCTGCACAGAAGAATGTAGATTTCTTGGCTGAATAGACAAAATCCTAGTTGCCATTGCTTGACACTATAGTGGGCCTTTTGAATTATACATTCACCACGGAATTCAAAGAATTTCTTTGTCGATATTGAGCTCTGGAAAAGGCAGCTTTTTTGAGTTTCACAAATTATGTTGAATATATGTTTCAGAAGAGTGCCTCTTCTAATTTTTAGAATACACAGGAATTAAGTGTGATGATAATTTCTGGAAGCATCAAGAAGGCTTAATTTGATTAAGCAGCTGTTTTGGAATTTACACTGAAAACAAATCACAGTGTCCAACGTTGTTGCTATCTCAGCTCTTACCACACTACAGCCATATGGGTTTTGCAGAAAGCTTTCTTATTTAACTGTCGCTGTTGTATAAACTTGTTCATTTTCCTGTTAACATAAAATAAAATTAAATACACTTTATATAATAATTTGGGGAGGCTATGGAAATATGTGTTTTGTCACGGATGGATATTTAGAGATGGTTGTGTATATGCCCTAGTGTTTAACACCATTTTTCTCCTCCCCATCTAGAGTGGAAATTACATTCTCCAGCATCAAGGCTTTTGTCAAGTTTGAGCTCAGCCTGGCTGTCCCTTCAGACTATCCCACTGTACCTCTTCAAATTCAGAAATTCCAAAGTCACATTGGCAATACAAGGTTTGATCCATTGCAAACTTTCAGCTGTTCGCAAGAAACAAGTCAGACAAGAACAATTTAAATAGCTCAACACAACTAATATTAAAAGTGGTTTCTTCACATTCAACACAAAATGTCACTTTTAATGACTAAATTATTCAAACCCCATGTAAAAAATCCCTCATAAGAGCATTCATTCATTCATTATCCGAACCACTTAATCTCAACTGAGAAAACCATATAAATAAGCCATAGAAGTTTTGGGATTCTGTTCTGTGTCTTTAAGGCAAAGTAAACTTTGTCATCTCGGCTACACGTATACAGAGAGACGAGATGATGTGGTTCCAGTTTCTACAGAGTACAAAGAAAGGACATACAATATACATATAAATAAACTACAAAAAATATAGAGTTTAAACTGGAGGTAGAAAATGGAGAAAAATGGTTATGTGAGGTATTCAATGATTCAAATATTGCAATAGCAGTAGCACAATAATTACAAGAACTTTTGTGCATTAAATCTGCATAATATCTGCAGCAGTTTACTGTAAATTCTCTATACAATCTATTAATAAACAATATCTAAGAGAGTACAGTTGTAGCAAGGGTGAGTTTATATGCATGTAGCAGTGTGTGCATCATAAAACGGTGATGTGTAAGGTACATCCACTTTCCAGACAACACCACTAATTAATACAAAATGTAATCCTGATGATATTTTATCATGATCTGTAATATGAATACACTCTTTGTTACTAATTCTGACTGATCACTTATTAAATATATTGTTTTGTTTACTCTTTGCACAGCGTTAACCAGATTGAACACATCATGGATTCCATCACACCAGCTAAGGGCTATCTCACAAAAGTTATCTCAAGAATTCATAATGAACTTTTGAACAGCTTTTAAAAGAAAAGTTATCCCTGTGAGATTTTTTTTTTTTAATTCTAGCATGTATTTGTGGTTATTTCTGTTATTAATGGATTTCTTTGTGTTTACACATATTTGAATAGAAGTTCGCATTGTTAAGTTCTCAATAGACTTTTTATTTAATCAGCTTTGAGACATAAATGACACTTTTAAAATTGTACTTTCTTCATTTTTGATCTATTTTCTTTCTCAGAAATGCAACTAACTCCTTGGAATTTGCTATTGTGTTGTGTTGCTTAACCTAGTGACTGCTGTAAAAATGAATATTGACACAGAAAGCTAGCAGCTGTTGCTAATCACAGTCACAAAAAGTACGTTAAGAAATGGCAAATTTGACATTTTGAACTTTGCCCCATTTAATTTGTCATTTGTACACTTTTTTTTAACCATTTTATGTCAGTGAACTCAAACTAAAAATGGGAATAAAAATAAATTCAAATGTGTGGGTTGTTTTCTAAATGAGTTGTACAATCATTCTGGCCTGGAAAGAAGTTTTTTTTGTTTGTTTTTGTAAGTTTATCAGTGTAAAAACAGTTATATAACATTGAAAGATATTTGCTGACAATCTGTACTGCAGTTTTGAAATATTTATTTTTAAGACAGTCTGCATCAAAGTGGGCATTTCCTTAATCTGTGTCATTTGGTTAAAGCAAAATGATCCTTTATGCATTACATTTGTTACATGATCCTGACTGGAAGAGGAGATCTTCGTTGGTGGTGCTTTTCCTGGTGACACACTGGCTACTACATAAGCTCTATTTTAAGATGAGCAGTATGTCACCTGTTCCTCCTTTTCAGAACCATTTGACAGGCAGTTTCCCTTCCATCATAACAGTTCACACCGTCCTAGAGCAACACCATTCACAAACTTGTGTCCTGTATCTAAGACAGAGGTCCTCTACTTACTGGCAGTGACATTGTGATTTAAAAATACTCCTAAAACTTTTTTTTTTGTCAAAATGGCTGAAGCTAGGTTCTTCGATGAGCAATGGGAAGGAGACACTTTTGAGGATGAATTTGGAGAAATCATTAAAAGTAGATCAGGTAAGAAGAAATTTAGGTGTAAGTATGGTGTGGCTATTTTATCTTGACACTTTTAAAAGATAATGTTGACAAGCAGGTTTGTTACATGTTTGTTACAGTTTGTTCATCTATGTTCAGCCACATATTTGTGATGGACACACTAAGAACACTTCTATTTCTACTGGGGTCATTGTCAGCAGAATGGTTATGTTTTTTTTTGTTGTTGTTTAATACAGCTGTCTTTGAAATAACAAACTGAAGTAATCATTGATCTGACCATTATACTTCTTCTAAATCCAGTTTATTCTTGCTCTGCTTTTGAAATATGGTCGTAAGGAGCTCAAAATAGCTGCAGCTGCCTGGTATAAGATTTCAGGAGTCAGGAGTAATATATCTCGTTGTTTGCATGCTTTCTATGATTAAAAAATCATTCTATGTTTACCAAACCAGAAACGAAGATGTCAGTAAACACATTTATGCTTGAGCAGGGCTTTATGCTGCTTGTGTGAATAAGGCTGTTGAATTCTAGATAATTTATTGGCTATTGCTTTAACAGTCAGTTCTGTTAAACAGAACTATACAACACAGTGCAATAATAAAATCATTTCTTCTAATAGAATTGGCTTGGACGTGGGTCATTAAACCTTAAACATGTTTTAGTCATGTTTTGTCAAGATATCTTTTTGTTTTGAATGGTACCTGAGATCAGAGACACAAGTACTCTTTAAAAAATATTTTTGAGATATTGATTTCAAAGATAAATATAGCTGCAAGCAGCAACGAGAGGGTTCCAAGCAACAGTCCCAAAAGCAGCCCAAAAGCAGCTGATGTTATAAGCATCAAAGATGAGTGCACTAATTTAGGTAGCGCTTTTCGTGCCCGCTCTGTTGTCCAAATAGTGGCACATAGTATATTTCCCTCTTCCATATCTTGATACCATATTTCAGCAAAATCAGACTTATGGTTCTTTAGATATAGGCAATTAGCATTTATAGCGCCCCTATTGTTTAACTGGCGCCACTGATGCAAGCTGGTCCAGTTAGCAGCCCGAAGATACAGCTGTTTAAGCAAAATTAGTCATGCCCCACAGCAATTAATTTGCTAATTTTGCTGCCCCTTTGTGAAATCCCAAAAAGGCTTATCAAGCTAAGTCTGCAGATTCATTTGACACCTCATTTGCCTTACTCAGCTAATTAGCCTAGGATGCGTTCATAGAAGTTTGTTTTGCATATTATAAGGCCACTTCTAGGTGGACATTACATGGGAGGAGAGCACTGACACAGGTCATAATCTGACGATAAAATATCACCACACCCGAGGCAACTAATAGAGTGTATTCTTGAACACACTTCCTGCGCTCACACACACACACCCGGACTGTGAACTAACTCTGTTGCCATCTCTGCACTTTACACATCACCATCGCTGTGATGCACATGCTGCTATACGGGCAATCTCATTCATGTTGCACTGAAACGTTCTCCAGAAAGATGTTTAATAATAATGTTTATATTCACAAACTGTACAGTATTATCACTCCAAACCGCTGCTGATCTGGCATACATTAATGCAGGGTTGCTAACTCTCACGCATTCAGCCTCAATCTCACACTAAAGAAAAATCTCACGCCAAATCTGACATTCTTCTGTGTTGTATTTTTTTCACTCATGTGCACTCATTTCCGGATGGCTATAAACGTTTCTCTGACTGATGATTCGCTGAGAACAGTTGCCCAACCCCCAATGATTGAAATAGTAATCCTCCTCAAATGACTGTTGCTACAACATTGCCATAACATTTGCACAATCTTTGCATTGCCGCTACTTATTTGCACAACAAATTATTGAACAGTATTGCACAGACTCTAGTTCTCCACTGCGGTTATAATATTTGCGCAAACTAAATGTTAATCAGACTTTTTTTTAAGAGATACAGAATTATTAATAGACTGGATATAGAATTTTTCATATCGAAACTGTCACTAACCTCTTGCACATACAGTGTAAAAGTCAATTTCCAGTAGGTTAATACTGCATCTAAATTGTCTCTCTTTCTACATCTATTTCTATTTCTAGTTTAAAGTTTATATTTAATGCTCCATTTCTAGTTTAAAATGTATAATTTGTATTCTATTTATATATTGTTATTCCATGTGCCCTGTTTGTTCCTTGTTCCCTGTTTCTGTTGCATTGTGAAAACTGGAGCCACGTTGTGGCAGCTCTCTGTATATCTGTACAGTGTATAGCAGAGATGACAAAGTTTACTTTGACTTTGTCTTTGTATAGATGACATGAGAAGGTGGCCTCCAGTCACTTATGGCAAAATTTTTACTACACTATTTCTTAATCTATATTTTGAAAGCACTTTATTCTTAAATGAGATATTGTTTAAAACTGTGTGTTTACAAGCAATCAGTTACAGCTCAGCATACCACTAACGGCAGTATAGCTACCTCAATCTAGCGAGCGAGCAGATGTTAGCGCTCAGTTATGGTAAACTTAAGTTAAACTTACCTGACAGCCTCATAAGCACCCAATGTGCACACTTCACCAGAATTTTATAGCCAAGTCATTTCTCTGGAAACGGGTGTTGTGTGGTTGGTTTCCCCCCCACAAAGTGAAATGAGCAAACATACGTTTTTTTTATGGTGAGGTGTTTTGAATTTAGCCAAAGACGCCGGTCTTTAACATTGTACAGTGACCCCTTTTTTCCTTTCCCAGTTTCTCAATTACCAACTGATCACTATGATTTTGGGCCTATGGCCAGTTTCCCACTTTCCTACATTTTCTGAAATTTTCAGCCTTTTGCGGTTCGTGCTCCACACTGCATTTTGTCGGAGATGTCGACCGATAGGGGTTTTCTATAGCCAATGCCAATGTTCAGAAGTCAGTCAGCCAATGGATGACATATGCTGCTGATTTTTTGGCTGATATTTGGACGTTTTCCCTTCTATTTGCATGATGAAATGTCACACTAATAATAACAGATACACAAAATTTATTGAACACTTACTTGAACTGTCCCTTGAATGTTCAATTTGTTCAATGCACTTATACTGCAGGATTTTGTCTTTAAAAAATAAAACAAAAGGTTGTATAAACCAATTATTTAATAAAAACAGGTGATGTTAAAACACTGTCAAATAAATATTTAGATAAAAGGTTTACAACATTTATCTAGCAGAATTTGCATTAAAACATAAGTGTAAACTTAAATATAAACTTAAATAACATCAATAACACTTTAAGATAAAACAACTAAAAATGAGCATGAGTCACAAAAAGCAAGACAAAAGGGTCAGCACTGGCCATCAGCAGATTATGTGTATGTGTGTAGAACAATAAAGTGAAATGATATAAGGTAATATCACACTAACTACATGAATCATATCAGGACATGAGTTAGAATGTAGAAAATATAAAGTAAAAAAAGTGATAAAGAAATTTCTAACAATTTTCATATAAAAACTGGGTGGTTTTCTATAATTTCATGTAAACTATAAAAGCTCTATTATGACATCACATACATTCTGTGACAAGCTGCACAATCCTTTTACATCCAATGCATGTAATATGTTGTTGATTGAATTCATAATAATGAAATAAGTGAATTCACATAATAAATATAGCCATAAGTGGCAATTTACAGGCTCCAAGCAAAAGTCTGAAAAAGCAGCACAAAAGCAGCTGATGCAGTAAGCTTCAAAGAAAGGAGTCAGTGAACCTGACTGAATAAATGTATGTAGCATTTTTGTGTCTTTACAGGTCAAAGATCCGTAACTACATTAATCACAGCAAAACTTAAGAAGTTAGAAAGTAGAAAATATTAAATAAAATAAAAAGTAATAATAAAAAAGAAATTGTATGCAGTATGCAGTATGTCCCTCCACCAAACTTAAGCCCTGATAGTCTACACCAAATGACCTATTAAAATTAAAGTATGGGAGAGGGAAACACTGTATACAATGCAGAAAATTAAATAAAATCTAATATTTTATCATGACAAGAAGCAGTGGATGCAGTAAATTGATTTGGCAAAGGTTTTTTTAATGTTATTTAACAATATTGCTGTTTAGTGGTGCAACGGATCAAAAAACCCACGGTTCGGATCGGATCACGGTTTTAAGTCACGGATTAGATCAATTTTCGGATCCGCAAATAAAGAAAAAAGACCCATTAAAAAACATTCAACTCAAGACTCATTCCACTCAATTATATAAAAACAAATTAAGGTGCAATATAAGGCATGATAATTATTTCCTTTAATGTGGACACAATCAAAAACAACTTAAAATGCAATTTAAGGTATCACTGCTTCTTACTTTGAACATGGGAAAGTGAAATAAAAACTAGCTTATGTCCACATCATCAAAAAAGAAGAAAGAAAGCAAAGCAGACCTGAGCTTATCATTTCAACATTTTGTGCCTGTGTGTCTCTCATAGAGGGGGCGTCTCTGCAGTACAGGGCTTCGTAGCTCCCACTCCGCTGTGATGTAATCAGCGGTCACGGTCACGTAGCTTTCCATCGCCCTGGAGGTGCACCCGTCTGTAGTTAGGGCAACAGAAGATGCCTGGGACAGTTCAGCCATAACTTTAGACTCTTCCAGCTCATACATACTTGGGACGATCTTGTCACTGAAGTGGGTGCGCGACGGGATATCCTAGCGTGCGCTCAAGCACATTTATCTTATGTTTAAACCCCTTGTTTTGCACAGCAGAATATGGCCTCATTTCTGCAGCTATAAACACCCCAATCGCTTTTGTAATAGCTTTAGCCCGGTCGGATTGGGCAGCAATGGGCTGCTTAAATGCTGCGGATATCAGCGGTTGTTGCGCAGCCTTCGTCTTGGCTCCTGTCACACCAGGGTTCTGTCGTTTCAAATGAGCGGCCATGCCCGACGTGCTGCCAGTCTCATACGGCTTCCTCGTGCCACACTGTCGACAAACTCCTCCGCTTGTACCGCTACTGCTGGCCATGACTATCGCTTGACAGACTGACCATGCGCACCATACAGTGGAACTTTTTTTTTTTTTTTTAAATCTTCGGATCATGTGCGTGTCGGACCGGCGAGAGGGATCGGTTCGGATCACGGATCAACAGTGATCCGTTGCACCCAGGGCCGGCCCGTGGCATAGGCAATATAGGCAAATGCTAAGGGCGCCATTCATCCAGGGGACGCCAAAACGGAGGAAGAAAAACAGTGTAACATTCCACTATTCTTAAAACTAGTTGGTATTAATGTGTCTTAATATGAAAAGAACAAGCCCACATGATTTTACCTGCTTAGCAAAGCCTATTAAGTAGTAGTAGTAATAATAATAATGATGATACGTAACTTTCCTATGAGGCCACCGACTTGCCTAGGGCTCCACATTTGTTAGGGTCGGGCCAGTAAATTGATGTAGTAAAGGGTTTTTTTTATGATGTTACTTACTCAGAGCCGACCCAAGGCATAAGCGAACTAAGCGGCTGCTTAGGGCTCCGTGGCCACCAGGGGGCCCCCAAGAGTACATGAAATTACATCGTTTTTTAATTTTTATTTTTTAAATTTATATGTTGAATATTTCAGTTGATATCATATTGGTAATGAAATCCATTATTCAATTAAAAAAAAACAACGCAATATTATTTTAACTGGCTGCTGCAGGATGCATGCACAGTTGGAGTATGACAGCCATACTAGAGCATTGTGTACTAGTTTATTTTGCCACTTTTCAGTACACCACATTAAGTATGCCAGCTGGTACTGCAAGACTTTGAATGTTAAAGTGCAAATTAACTCCTGACTACTCCTGTGGGTTTGCTACTGTTACAATTAAAGATCATAGCAAGGGTTAAAAACATCGGTATGATGTAAGCAACACAGCTACAAAAAAAAATTAAATTTATATTGGGTGTGTTAGATTTATACACAGAGGGGCCCCCAAATAAAATTCTGCTTAGGGCCCCCTGAAGGCTTGGGCCGGCCCTGTACTTACTAATATAGTTTTTATAGTGTTTTCATACATCAATATTTGAATCTACTTCATCTGTCACATATCTGCTATTGCATAGAAGTCCTCATTGATCATGTGTGTTGGTTGATAGTCACTGTCCTTATTATTGTTCATTTATTATTTCTGATTTTAGTTTTTGCATTTCATGTTTAACCTTTGTAATATCAGAAAGATTTTTATTTCTTTATTTTTGGTATAATTAAGAGCCTGAGAAGTGAGAAGTGAAAGTAGAGCAAGCAAACAGGAGCGTGCAGACAGCAGCGTGTATATGTATCTGGGGATCACTGTAGCCCGTGCTAGACAAAGAGCATCCTGATTGGCTTACTTAGCAAAATAAGCCAATCAGGTTGCACTGTGGGCGGGCTTTTATTTAACTTGCAACTCCCTTCTTGCCGGGGGTGGGAGTGGGGCGGTGGACATCCCTGAAATGAGTTTTTGCAGGTTGGGATGTCTGCGATGTGTTAAATGTTCTCGAGCTGCTTTTTAAACTCGAGTGAGATTTGTACGCGCGCGGTTTGAAAGGGGCAGGGTTTGGCAGTTCGGGGGCAGGGTATTGTTGAATTGGGGACAGACACGTGGGTAGGGGGAGCCATTGATTGCGTGCTTATTAAAGGTGTAAAACCTAACTATCAAATTGTTATTATAAGGTACCTTGCGTTTAACCTGCCTGCCGCTGTTCCTTCTTCCTCCGTCATCTTTGGGTTTTCTGTAGAAACTTTCTGTAGTGTGCAGCCAATCACAAAACCAGGGACAATCGCCCAATAGGATTCGTAGGCAGAAACCGCAAAAAAACCCGCCCCTTTCAAACCGCGCGCGTAGAAATCTCACTCGAGCAAAAAAGCGACCCCTAGAGGTCAAAACACTTTTTCCTCTCCCAATTTCCCAATTATCAACCGGTCACTATGATTTTTGGACTATGGCGAGTTTCACACCTTTCCTGTGTCTTCTGATTTTCAGTCTTCCACGACTGACAGTTCAATTAGTTTTAGAGAAAAAAGAAGAAAGAAAAAAAAAGCTGAAGAAGAAACAGAACGATTACAAGAGGGGTTCATAAGCACTTCGTGCATGAACTTCTATTAAAGAAATAGAACAATTACAATAGGGTTCCATAGCTTGGACCTCTTCATAATATTTTTTAAATCCAGTTCCTATTCAAATTCCCAATTAATCATAGATCATTTATTATCATAATGCTTTTTAATATAATTTTGTTTTATAAAAGCATTAATTTTCTGTTTTAGGGTGTTTGAATGCGTTTGCTGACACGTGCTTTCACACCTGGAATGTCATCCGTCTGGCTGACAAAGAGTTTATAAAAACATTTTTAATTCACTGCGTGTTTCCGTGCTTATTTCTTGCCGACCGGCTCTTGTGGTAGATTCTAACTATAGTCTACGGGCCATCTGTCATCTCCCGGCCTCTGATACAGAATCCGCTTCTGATGAGGGAGATGTGAGTGGTTCAAAATCAGTCCGCCGTCTTCCCTACACGCAACAGAGAAAACACCGTCGAACTCTGGTCAGACAGTAGTCATTCTACAGCAACCCAAATAGGAGAGACAGTGCCTACACACTGTCTGTCCGTCCACACACAGAAGACGGATGCGATGAGCATAAAGAGTTCTTACGACGCGTCTGTTATGCTGTAATACACTCACTGACGTTTCGTCCGAAGTAACAAGCAATAAGCAGCGTCGCTTCGATACAGGTAACTGCGTAGCGACACCGTGTGATAAATGACGTCGTTGTGAGAATTGCTGACTAAAAAACCGAGCATATAGATTGCTCATATGTAACGCTGAACGGTGTACGAAATTCATTTGAGGATTTGACTAAAAGGTTCTAATACGCGACTGATTCATTGTTACCTTTGTCGGTGCAGTCGCACGCTGTTGTTGTGCAACCGATCTGGGTGAGCCGCCTTAACATTATTGGGTTACATTATATCTCCGATTCTACATTTCATTAAATAAAAAAAAAAAAAATAGTTTCATACGAGTGCGTGGTTGCCTAAATTGATCGCATAAATAGGGTTATTTGTCATGAAGCTTTTCTGTCCCAAGCTTCTGAGCTGTTCTTTAAGTTGATTATAAATAAGTTTGATAATCGATGTGTAACTTGTTCGTCTTCAGCGCCGCTGGGTGCGTGTCCTTACACAAGTTACGTTCAGGGAGTTGGGTAAAAATGACAAATTCTGAAAATTGCCCTTATTTGCAATTGTTATGTCGCGCATTGTGCTGTTCATTGTTTTGTTATTTAAAGTGACTATCGTAATGAAATTTGTGTTGTAGAGGCTGTTATGTTAAACGGAAATATAATTAGGGAGATTATGTGGTTGATGTCGGTATTTTCACATCCCACCAATAGCTTCACCCCTTGGCTTTGGCTCAACCTAGTTACCTTATCCTATTTGCACAAGGGCGGATATAATCCAACGGGCTACATGAGAGACAGCAAAGCCAGCTGCTACCTGCCTTAAGTCGTAAATGTGATCAATGGAAGCGAGTATTTTTTCCCCTCTGGCACTGGTATGGTGGCCAAATCTCTACTAGATGCTTTAAACATATTTGATCCATGCTTGACTTACATGGATAGAAAGAGACATTAGCTCTGTAGTGTTTTAGAAGGAATGTTTGTAAATGTGATTATTACAGGAGGTAGAAAAGAGTTCTGTTAATTTAAATAATTGTCTTATTTTGTTAAACTGAAACATATAATCCAAGTAGTAATGAAGTTAAATAAATTCCCAGCTGTAATAATCCTCAGCACTCATGTTTAACTTGTGGCTTTAGCAAAAATAGACACAGATGAATGGGCAAATAGTAATTAATGTGTGTAGCAGTGAATCTGCATCCCTCATAAACGCCTTATCACTATTTGGGGAAAATCAAACTCAAAGACATTAACAGATCTAGCCAAAAAAAACTATTCTAATCTGAATCTGTGCTTCATTCCTTCAACATATAGGAGTCGGTTTTATTTGCCATGTAGATCAGAAAAACGTACTTTGTTTCCAGTCATTAGGATCTCTTTAAATATAAACAATATACATACATGAAACAAGGAGTATTAATACATGGATGCACATTAATTAATGGATGCACATTGTCTATGCACAGTATTTATACAACAGTAATTAATATACAATACACACTCAGCACTAAAAATGCCTGCTATGCAATGCATAATTTACAATACAATATACAAGACAAAATGTATAATACAATATACAATACAAAACATACAAGTAAATCTAGATTATTTTAGGTACCTAGTGAAATGAACAATATACAAAATGAGGAATTTAGGTACAGCAGCTGATAGAACTGATCAACTGTTTATGAAGACGATCATGGGTCATGGGTGTAGTAGTGTTGGTGATTGGTAGAACTATAGATCCAGTAGAAGCAAGCCTAAAGTAGGGGTGGGTGATATATCAAATATTCTCGATGTATCACGGATTGTGCCTCGTGTGATGTAGTGAATGACTATATCATGAATATAAAATATTTTGAGTACAAATACTCACATTAATGTTAAGAGACTGAGGTGCATCTGCAAATCAGCTGTCGGATTGGGGGGCTTAGCATTTATCCACATAAGGGAACTGCACATTAGGGTAGCAACCCTGGTAAGTGGATAAATGACAACACTGTCCCAGTCCGACAGCTGATTCGCCAATGCACAGTCAATCTTCATTTTCACTGGAGAAAAACAAACACACAGGTGCAGGTCTTCTAAGCACCACAGTGCATTAGGAGAGTTTTCTTAGCATTATCCATTATCCTAGCCTGTCAGTGTATTGTTTTAGAACAGATTAGTTGCATTGTTTTATTAGTTGTATGTTTTATTAAGTGCTTTAGCCTTGTCTTTTCACTGCTCCACTCCTTGGCCCTCATTTATCAATACGAGTGTAGATTTGGGTGTAAAAAAGCACCGTATGACAAGTTCCACATGTGATTCATGAAACAGGTGTACCTGTGCCAATCCCTGCATACGCACATTTCCGCATTGGTAAATCTGGCGGCTCGAAACAATAGCAATTTACATGCCGCGCCCCTATTTTTTCATGGTGTACGGGGCCGTGCCCAAAAACTTTGCGACATTGAGGAATGGAAGGCGGCAAAAAAGAGGAATTTCTCTGAAGTGGAAATCGATCTCATTACAACCGAGGTATATTAGACTTTTTCTAGTATTACTGTTGCACTGAAAGCATGGCCTTCATTGTCATTGTACAAGCACAATAAAGAATGGGTCCTGACTGAAGAAGTCCTGCAGAGACAATCGGAGATCTGTCATTTATTAGCTGAGATACACCGCTCTCTCATTTCACTTAATGACACAAAAGACATAAATGAAACCAAGAAAAAAATAAACAAGAATAAAGTGTCTACAAACATTCTGTCTCGTATGCCAAACGTAAGTGTTTAGCACTCATATTTTAGAACTGCTGAATGAGGTCCTGTCTCCGTTTTTTGCGATTAATGTACGCATAATCATCCATTGATGGCGGCTTCAGACGCACATGCGTACAATCTATCGCACCAATCACACCAGGAAACCCAGCAATATCATAACCCTGATGGTAACATTTTGCTGAGCAAATATAATTACATAAAATATGAAAAAATAATGGTAGCCATAGGCATGTCTGCAATAATGGAACTTTACACATGGAACATTTATCATTTCTGCAGTCTAACAATTAGATATGTTGATAAAGAAAGTTCAGTACTCATATATAACCCACAATAAACACCACCTGAAACATTAATGCTTTACATAACTTACATAATAAGGCCAACTATGATGCAATTAATTCTCTGACACAGCTTGATTTCCTCCATACTGACAGGAAAGTGCGTACATGATCTGAGAGCTGGAGTGGATTTTAGCGTATCCTGTGCTCACGTCAAAATTGATAAATCTTGAAATTGTCGTTGAAATAATCATACACCCGTTTTTCTGTCGTATGCTCGTTTAATAAATGAGGGCCCTTGTCTTATGTTCACCAAAATAAGCTTGGATGTGATTTTTACTATTACCTTGTCTTGAGTGTGTGATGAGCATGCCTGTTAGCAGGGGCATAGCTAACTGATTTTATTGGGGCTCCAGCCCAGGAGATTTTGAGTCTAGCCGGGGTAGCCAAAATAATTGTACAGTTGTTTAGCTTACAGTTGTTTGATTAGCATGCATGCATTTGGAAATTAAATGATAATTTAGGCAGTCTACTATAGTTTGTAGTATTCTATAACACATTTTATATACTGTATACAAATAGAAAAAAATCCTTGGCCTACCTCAGTGGCAGTTGGTACATTTACATTTACATTTACATTTACAGTATTTAGCAGACGCTCTTATCCAGAGCGACTTACAACAGTGCTTTGTAGTCCACAACTGTTCCTAGATCCATAAGCTATGTCGACATCTGTAGTTAAACCAAATTACCACAGACTAAGTTTTATACTTTAACGAAAGAAAATGGGTTAGAGGAAAGAAGTTCAGACAGACACACTTTTTTTTTTTATTTTTAAATAAAAGGTTTACATAAAAGGTAAATTAGTCCCCTAGATACTCTTTGAAGAGGTGTGTCTTCAGACGACGTTTGAAGACAGCAAGGGACTCAGCCGTTCTAACGGCAAGCGGAAGTTGGTTCCACCACTGAGGAGCCAGCACTGCAAAGAGTTTCGATGCATGTTTTCCTCTTCTCTTAAGTAGAGGTGGTTCCAAACGAGCAGCAGTTGATGCTCTCAGAGGACGAGAAGTGACACGTTGTTTAATAAGTGCTGATAGGTAAGGAGGTGCAGATCCATCCTTGGCCTTGAAGGCAAGTGTTAAGGTTTTGAACCTGATGCGAGCAGCCACAGGGAGCCAGTGCAGGTTCCGCAGCAGAGGTGTGGTGTGTGTGAATTTAGAAACGCTGAAGATAAGTCTTGCAGCTGCATTCTGGATCAGTTGAAGTGGTCGTGTTGCTTTCATTGAAAGTCCAGCCATTAGAGAGTTACAGTAGTCCAACTTAGAGAGAACCAAGGACTGGGCGAGAAGCTGAGTAGCCTCGGTAGTGAGAAAGGGGCGGATTCTTCTGATGTTGTATAGAAGATATCTACAGGACCTAGTGAGGTTGCTAATGTGTGAAGAGAATGACAGTTCGTCATCCAGAATGACACCAAGGTTTCTTGCCGTTTTTGAGGGGATGATAACAGAGTTATCAAAAGAAATGGCAAGGTCGAGGTTTGGTGAAGGACTGCCTTTGATGTACAAGAGTTCAGTCTTGCTAGGATTTAACTTGAGGTGGTGGGATGTCATCCAAGAAGAGATGTCAGCTAGACACTCTGAGATTCTAGTTGATACATGTTGGTCGTCTGGTGGAAAGGAGAGAATGAGTTGAGTGTCATCAGCATAACAGTGGTAGGAGAACCCATGTGCAGCTATAACCTCTCCAAGAGAACCAGTGTATAGCGAGAAGAGAAGGGGTCCTAGGACTGAACCCTGTGGAACACCAGTGGTCAGCCTTCGTGGGGCTGATAGGGAGCCTTGCCATGTCACCTGGTATGTCCTGTTATTAAGGTAAGATGCAAACCATCGCCAGGCTGTGCCTGAAATCCCAAGACTGGAGAGAGTATCCAGAAGGATCTCGTGGTTGACCGTGTCAAAAGCTGCAGACAAGTCCAGAAGTATCAGAACCGAGGACAGGTTTGCGGCTCTGGCAGCATGAAGATTTTCAGAGACAACTAAAAGTGCACTCTCAGTAGAGTGTGCTGCTTTGAATCCAGACTGGTTAGGGTCATGGAGTGCATTTTCAGACAGGAAGACATTAAGTTGGTTGTAAACTGCTCGTTCCAGTACTTTGGAAAGAAAGGAGAGCAGGGATACTGGTCTGTAGTGGTTAACATCTGAACAGTCCAAAGAGGGTTTCTTTAAAATGGGCGTGACGACAGCAGGTTTGAAGGCCGTTGGAACATGACCAGCTATCAAGGAACTATTGACTATCTGAGTGATGTGTGGGAGAAGATCCTGTGAAATGGTCTGCAACATACCTGAGGGGATTGGGTCAAGTAGACATGTGGTAGGATTGCTGGTCACGAGGATCTGAGACACATCTTCATGGGATAGTGGAGTGAAGTCTCGGAGTTGGGCAGCACTAGCAGGTTGTGAGCTGGTCGGCAGGTTGTCAGTCAGAGGAAAAGAACTCCTGATAGAAGCAATCTTCTCCTCGAAGAACGTGGCAAAGTCCTCTGCTGTGAGAGTTGGGGAAACAGGAAGAGCTGGTGGTTTGAGTAGGGAAGAGAAAGTAGAAAAGAGTTTGCGAGGGTTAGATACAGATTCTTCAAACTTGGTTCTGTAGAAAGAAGTTTTTGCAGAAGTTATATCAGTGGCAAATTTGGATAAGAGAGAGCGATAAGAATGGAGGTCACTGTTACAATGCGTTTTCCTCCATCTTCTTTCAGCTGCTCTTAGTTCTCTTCGGTTGCTTCGCAGGGTCTCTGACAGCCATGGAGTCGGAGGGGAAGCACGCTTTGGTCTAGAAGACAAGGGACAGAGCAGGTTAATAGAGTTGAGGAGGGACGAGAGAAAGTCGTCTGTGGCTTTTTCAACAGTTGAAGGGCTTGGGTTAGCACAGCTGGAGAGAGATAAGGAGGATTGGATAGCGGAGGAGAGGGAAGATGGAGAAAGAGAACTGAGATTTCTACGGGGGGTCATGAGGGTTACAGGAGGTTGAGAAGAGGAGGTCAAGAGAGGGAATTTGAAAGACAGAAGGTGATGATCGGACACATGAAGAGGGGTGGACAGTATATTGAACATAGGAAGAGATTTGAATGATACAAGGTCAAGAGTGTTGCCTGCTTTGTGGGTCGGAGGAGAATCGCCAAGAGACAGACCAAAAGACGACAGAAGCATCACCAGTCCACTGGTGTGTATCCCGTCCCTCGGAAGGTTGAAGTCTCCAAGGAGAATGAGTGGAGAGCCATCATCTGGAAATGAACTCAGAAGTACATCCAGCTCATCGATGAAGCTTCCAAGTGGGCCTGGAGGTCGATAAAGAACAATTATGTAGAGTTTAGTTGGATAGGTGACGGTAACAGAATGAAATTCGAAAGAGGATATGTTGAGGTGCAGAAGATTAGCAGGAGTGAAACGCCATTTACGAGAGAGAAGCAAACCTGTGCCCCCACCTCTGCCTGAAGTACGAGGAGAGTGAGTGGTAGCGTAACAGTTAGAATTGGCCCCGTGAACAGAAGGTTGCTGTCCCAGTCCCAGATCAGTAAAGGTATTCATGAGAATAGCTGTAGTCGTCCTCCAGTTAGTCACCACTCAACTGCATGTTATGACTAAAACCAAAGAGGACACCCACATTGCAAGGTATAATCCAGGGGTTGGCAACCCGCGGCTCTGGAGCCGCATGCGGCTCCCTGTGGCTTTGGAAAATAAATAATGAGTATTCAATTCAAGCAATATTTTGCAAATATGTATTTTACATTGTTCAGTGAAATAGCGCATTTTTTTTTCTTCAATTTATTTTTTTTTTCAATTTATTTTTAAATTTCAGGTCGACGCTCAGGTAGCCTCCAGGCGATGAAAGGATTACAGCATGCGGCAATTTTAGTTTGCTGCATGGATACTTAAAGTTTGGCTTTTTATTTCATTTGAAAGAGACCTTCAACTCGGCGTTTTTTTTACAGAGTTCTAAATGTTTTCTTTGCATAAATAAAATTTCACAAGCAACACACTAGCCTAGTTTTTTTAAATAAATAGCATAAAAGTAAAAAAAACTACGGAAGCGTAATGCATTCACTTGAGAAAAAATAATTCTGCTCTGTTTTTCTGAATTAACAAGATAGTTTTCATGTAAAAAAAAAAAGCTCTGTTTCCCTGAATTAACCAGATACAGTTTTCATTTTTTAACCTCCCCCCAAAAATGCTGCAACGTCCTGCAGATCAGAATGGGCCTTCCATCTGAACAACCGCAAAGTCTTGAGGTGCCTGTGCAAAGTCGACAAACTAATAACAATGTCTCAAACCCAAACCAAAATAAAACATTATTGCAGTGAAACAGAGCTCTAAAGTAGGCGAAATGAGAGCTTTTGAGGTTAATTCAGAAAAACAGAGCGTGTTTTTTTAAACATGAGAACTGTATCTCGTTAATTCAGAAAAACAGAGCCTTTTTTACATTAAAATTGTATCTCATTAATTCAGAAAAGCAGAGCAGAATTATTTTTCTCAAGTGAATGCATTACGCTTCCGTAAAAAACAACTTATGCAGTGTTATCTTCATTTTAGATGTCAAAAAGGATTTGCGGCTCCCGGTGTTTTCTCTTTTGTGGAAACTGGGTCCAAATGGCTGTATGAGTGTTAAAGGTTGCTGACCCCTGGTGTAATCAAAGTACAAGGATGTTCATACTGTGTAAAATCTTAAAGGGCGTGGGAGGAGTGCAAAAGAGAGCCCTGTGCTGGACAGAATAGAAGTGTGAGAGGCCAAGATGAATCTTAGGAGCACCACCAAGGCCATCCTGATAAATTTCAGCAATTCTGCTACCAACATCATAAGGCAGAGACTACAGCAGACACTGCACAGGGCTCATCTCCATGAACACCAACCGAGGAGTACTCCACTTCTCCAAGAGAGGCATAGATAAACTAACCTTTGTAAAAGCTCACCTGGACAAAGACAAAAGCTTTTGCTCACCAATTTTGTGGTCTGATGAGACAAACATGAAATTGTTTGGACACAGAATGTGTATTTGTTTGGCAAAAGAAAAGAGAAGAAGAGAGGAGTGGGCTTGTCAGCAATTACAAGTCAAAGTAAACTTTATTGTCATCTCTGTCATGGTGTGGGCAATGATAAATAAGATGACACACTTGCAGGGGAAAGGAACGTAGTCTTTTAATAAGTGAAACACACTGCAAAACAAATCCAAAAAGGGGGGCTGGGAACGGCAAAACTCAAAGATCAAAGAAACAAAAGAAACTTAGACTCGTCCTCCCATCTTAACAAAAGAGTTCCATGAAAAACTTCTACCGCAATTGTCCATAAAACCATAATAACAATGGGAGCAATCTAAACGTGGAGTGAACTACTAGGGAGGGAGCACAAAGTGAACACAGATCACCAGGGATCATACTAAAAGGGGGAGTGCAGGCAGTGTGTTCAAAAGCCTGATGGCTTGTGGGAAAAACTACCGCGGAGTCTGGTGGATCAGGCCCTGATGCTGTGATAGCATCTGCCAGATGGGAGGAGTGTGTCCACGTGAGGGGTGTGAGGGTTCGAACACGATGCACGAGATCTTCCTGATGCAGCGCTTGTGAAAGATGTAGCCAAACCAGACGGAGATGCAGCTGGTCAGGATGCTCTCTATGGTGCCCCCGTAGAACACGGTGAGGATGGGAGGAGGGAGGTTGGCTTCAGGCGTCTCAGAAAGTCTATGAACAGCAATCTAACATAAGTGTCTTTCTTGTTCAGGTGAGAGAGAGAGAGGTGCAGTGCAGTAGATATGGCATTCTCAGTCAACCTTTTTGGTCGATATGCAAACTTCAGTGGGTCTAATGAGTGGGGGAGCTTGCTTTTCACCTGTGCCATGTCAAGTCTCTCAAAGCACTTCATGTTGATGGGGGTCAGTGTGATGGGACGGTAGTTATTCAGGCAGGATACTGAAGATTTCTTTGGCACTGGGATGATGGCGGTGGACTTAAAGCATGCAGAGACGATCATCTGGCTCAGTGATGTGTTGAAGATGTCCGGGAAGACCTCGGTCAGCTGATCAGCGCAGTCTCTGAGCACATGATCTTGAATGTTGTCTGGTCCAGCAGCCTTTCGTGGGTTGACCTTGGTGAAAGTTCTCCTCACATCAGCTGTAGGCAGGGAGATGATCTTGTCGGTGGTGGGAGGCGTGACTTTTGTCACATGTGTGTTGTTCAGTGCATCAAACTGTGCAGAGAGTTTGTGCGCCACTGTTTTTGCTGTGGACGCACAAACTACCTCCAGGGCTCTTACCTTCTCTGTCGGCTCGGTAGCCTGTCTAGCTGGATAGCCAAGTCTGCAATGTCAGCGTTCAGCCAGTCAGTAAAAATAAATACGCAATAATTCTTCATTTCACGACGGCTTGAATGCTGAAGCCACAGATAGTCCACTTTGTTGTCCAGTGAATGAATGTTGGAGATCAGGATAGATGGAAGTGTCGGTCCGACTGAGTTAGCCCTTAGCCTGATGCTAGTGCCTGCACGCTTGCCTCGTTTTTGTTTATGTGAGCAGTGCTTGCGTTTCGGCTGGCTGCGTCTCGCCGCCTCATTGTCTGCGTCGGGTGTCTGTGGTGTTAGCAGGCCCAGACCACTCCGTCGGTAGGTTTTGCATGGAAATTGTCCAGTTATGCTTCATTTTGAGCAGAATGTGTCTGTCGTAAGTGATATGCATTGTAACACGATCACAAAACAAACTCTCAATAAAAATTATTTTATCACTGAACATGGCTAATTTTGTCAGTGTGGTTTGGTCAGGAGGGTAGGGTGTCACTGACCATTATCATGTACATTACCAACAGGAATCTGGCAAGATCTAGCAATATAATTTTCTCAACATGTCATAATGTTAAAACACACAAATGACTTGCCAACTGCCTTTTGATCAAATGCCCTTCTTTGTGTACTTTCCCTAACATTCATGTCTTTATGCCTATAAAACTCCTCTTGGACACTTCCATCTAGGACAAGTATTCTAGTCAATATCTGCGTCTAATAAGCAGTCCTCTCTTTATAGCAAATCAAGGTGCTCTTGACCAATTGTCCTTCCATCTTAAATTTTGATCTCAAATTAAGTTTTTAAATATTTAACGTTTGTGTGAAAGTATCTTTCGTATTTTCTTTCTCTCATATCTACAATGTGAAAAAACAAATAATCCATTGCTGTGCCAGTAGAATGCACTTGTCTTGTAGGTACTAGAACATCTGTCCCTCATTGCAATACAATGAAAGACAAATGTTGGCAAGATTTTTTTTTGCCAAAATAAACATTCAAAGAGCATTACAAATGAAGTCAGGCTTTATGAAGGAGTTTTATACTTTTGGTAGCATAACGGTTAGGGAGGTGATTGGAAGGTCGCTGGTACGAATCCTAGGACCGGACATGATATGTGTTCTTTTTGCTAGAAAGCTTTCTATTCAATTTCTTTTTAAGTCTTTTATATTTTAAATAGATAATTTTATGAGGCTACATGCGCCCTCGCCCCTTCTTGATGTTCCTTGTTGCCATAGCCCCCTGTTACATTTAATGCATACAATTTGAGCGCCCTGTGGAGCAGCATCACATCTCTGCTTTTATTGATCACTTGAGCGAATGCAATGTTTTTACAATGAATAGCAAATTTATGTAAGCCTATCAAGATTTATTTTCTTTATTTGCTTTTTTACCCATAACTATTTCACAGGTTTCTTTTTACTTTTTTCATCTAATAGTGTTACACTACTCACATGTCCTGAAGAATTAACACACTTTTCATTCATTTGCAGATGAAAGGGAGGGCGTACAAAAGAAAACCTTTACAAAATGGATAAACTCACAGTTTGCTAAGGTAAGGTGAATTCAATGTTTGTCATTTTATGCCTTGCCTCCATCTGTTCCTGCAGCACAGATTGGGGCAGTTTTCCTGAATAGTTTTTTTGGGAAGGGACTGTGTGGATCATACTCTGGTACAAGAGCTGCCCTTGGACTTAAGCTCTTTGGTCTTAGGGCGATGAACCCCGCTTAGTGTTGGTCGCAGACAGGTGTTGCCTTCATGTTTCCCTCAATGACGGGTGCTGCTACCATGTTTAGCACAGGTTAGGGGTTAGGGTCTTTCACTTGCATTTACATTTATGTCATTTAGTAGACTATAGCATTTAGCACAACATGTTTACATCGTATATGAATGTATTGAACCAAGTCGTTTGCTTCCATTTCCAATTGATGTCTCTGAAATTGCGTAGATATTTTGTTCTCTTTCTGCATGCTCGTTTTCTTCCGCTTCCAGAACAAAACATGCAACAGTCTAACAGTCTGGGGCATTTCCAGCCTTTAAGGACGCCCTAGGCTTAGCCCGGACCGGATGTTAATTCAAAGAGGAGCTGAGGATTTTTTTCAGTTTGTATACAGTGTATGAAATGTGTCAAATCGGCTGGTTACGCCCCTCCAATCTGGCACGCTTATCACACACTCAAGATCAAGAATATCATGTCCAAGTTTATTTTGGTGAATGGAACAAGAGACAAGGAGTGGAGGAGTGAAAAGACAGTGCTAAAGCAAAGAACTTAATAAAACACACCCTGCAACTAGTCTGCCCTAAAACAGTAGACTGACAGGCTAGGATAACGCTAAGAAAACTCTTAATGGATAATGCTAATAAAACTCTCCTAGCTCATTGTGAGGTGCTTGGAAGACACGAGCCTGTGTGTTTGTTTTTCTCCAGTGAAAATGAAGATTGATGGTGCATCGGCGAATAAGATTTTTTTTGCGGGGGGTTGGTGCTTAACATTTATTCACGTATGGAGTTGCTACCCTAATGTGGAGTGTACATAAATGCTGAGCCCCGCCCAATTCAGACAGATGATTCACAGAGATCATTTTCACCAGATTTTTCTGGGTGGGCGGGGGAGTGAGTTCTCTGCTTTTAGAGGGACAGACTCAAAAAGGGAAGTACATGCTGTCTGTTTAACATGAATGTATTTGTACTTAATATTCACAATATAGTTATTTACTGCATTGTGCGAGGAACAAGCCATGATTCATCGAGTATATTTGATATATCGCCCATCCCTACCACCACCCCCACTTAAAAACAACTTGTCAAGATTGGTTATAACAAAAGATTCAGCAGGTTGATATTATACAAACACATAAATGACTAAGACCTGCTTGCTTATTAAATAATTAAGATTTTTAGGGGGGCTAGTGGGCTAGTATAAAAAGTATATAAACATCACCGGACTGAAGATTAGTGCTTCGCTTGTAACAGGTCATCACATTCCCAGACGCTCTTTATGTGTTCTTATTGTGATGTATCGATGTATTTTTTCACTTTATGCTGTCTTCTGCTACCCAGTAATTCCATCTCCACACAAACAGTTTTCACAGTTTTAGAACAAACTTGGCCAATGGTACTTTTTAAGCCTCATATCTTAAAAATTACAGTTTGTATAATTGTTCATGTTATTGTTCAAACATAAATGCTATTTGTCTTTATTTTCACATTCAAATTTACAAAAGGTGAAATCTGTTTTTCAGATTGGGAGACCCCCGATTGATGACCTATTCACAGATCTGTGTGATGGCCGTCGTCTTCTGGAGCTTTTGGAGACCCTGGTTGGCCATGAACTAGTAGGTGTACATAAAACTTGACTGATGTTCTTGTTGGATAACTGTATATGATCTTTGTCGTAACTTACTTACCTCTAAGGGAGTTCTGCTAACCTTAGTAGCAACACATTAATTCAGCCCATCTGATACAGCTAATGACGTACCTGAATGTTCCATACAAAACTAAATTCTGCTTTTGGGGCAGTTTGGATAATATATGTGACATGATTAGACATGTTTTCTCTAAAAAGAATAAGGTATTGAGAAAAATCAACTATACAACCACCAAGTCACGAAGGTATCCTGAAGGTATCATGCTATAGTACGTTTAAACAAATGGAGACTGGTATCTTCTGCAAGCCATTGTATAAATTGTATTTTTGTGGTTGTGTTTATTCTATTTATATTTTCTCACTGCACCTGCAGGTAAAAGAACGTGGTTTCACAAGAGTACATTCACTCAATAATGTCAACAGAGCACTTAATATCCTTCAGAAGAATAATGTAAGTAATGATTAAAGAACCTTATATGGTGATTCTCCAAGTACAACAATGTTGGGTTCAGAATATATAGATAAAGCAATTTTGAAAGCCTACATGTTATTTATATAATTACATACAGTATATACAGAATGGAAAAAATGCATCTTTTGTGAAAATTATTGTTTGCATTTTTAATGTTAATGGTTGAGCTGGCAAGAATTTCCTGAAATAATGTTTGAAAATAAACAGCAATTAATATGTTCTATTGGGGTGATTAACTTTAGTTTTCTTTTCACCACACCGAAAATATGGTTTTGAGGAAATCAGCTTTTTCGATATATTTTAAATTCTTTTTTTCACTTTCACATTTTAATATATTGTGGAAATGTGATAATACCTGAATTGTTTTTTCTTTTACACTTATAAATTGTGAAGAATCCTTTTTTAAATGTGTTGTCCAAGACAAGACCTTGAAAATACATATATTCTATGAATCGTGTAAAAATCTATCTAATAGCAAGTGAAATAAGGCAAAAAATTGAAAGTACAAAACTAAAAGTGCAAATTCATTTTGAGAAATTGTAAAATTGTTCACTGCCTAATTGATACTTATAAAATATTTTTTTTCTGATTGTGTAATGGTAGGTTGAGCTGGTGAATATTGGAGGAGCTGACATTGTTGATGGGAATCATAAACTGACTTTAGGCCTCATCTGGAGCATTATACTCCATTGGCAGGTATAGAGGCATGGCATTGATTGGAGAAACGCTAATCTTTAAAGCCAGCCAGCATGTATAAGTATATATATATATATATCGTCTATATCTATCTTTAAAGGTATAGACTACGGCTGCACAATTTATTATTTATTATTTATCATTATCGAGATATCAACTTGTGCAAAATACATATCACAAAGATTGATTGAACTGTGATAACTGGTATATTTGCATTTGCTATACATTCATACTCTGCATGACAATATATTTGCCCTAAATGCCTGTCCCCTATGTAGATGCAATAATACCTCAGAGTACATCACTAATTCTAAAATAAGAAATTAAATAATACAATTCTATAAAATCATTTTATACAGAATTACACCGTTTAGAAACAAGTGCATAAAAGTAACTATTAACAAGCCTAATATATAATAAGATAAAATGTTTTACACATAAAATGAATTGTGAGATGCCTCAAGGCACTTTCAGACTGAATGCAGCATGCGCTGTGCTCTAATTATTCTATGGCTTGGGCTGCGCAAGAACAGTTCTGAGGGTTGCATGTTGAAAAGACTCATCAGGAACGGTCACAGAAGATTTAATTTGAAACATAGCAATAAGAAGATGTTATTTATGTACACAAAATGTGCATTGGATGGCTACCACAAGCTCACCATCCAAAGAACACCATTTGTACTGTAGAGTATATTGGAGGCAGCTTCCTTGTCATGATAGAGGGAAAATGAATTAGGAAAACCTGAAGATTGAAAATGGCGGCACAGTGGCACAATGGTTACACACTGCCGCCTCACAGTGAGAAGATCCTGGGTTTGATCCCCGGGTTGGCCGTAAGCTCTTTCTGTGAGGAGTTTGCATGCTCTCCCCGTGTTTGCGTGGGTTTCCTCAGGGTGCTCTGGTTTTCGTCCCACAGTCCAAAGGCATGCACTGTATGATAACTGGCCACTCTAAATTGGCCCATAAGAGTGTGATTGTGAATGTGTGTGCTCTGCGGTGTGTTGGTGCCTGCCCACGGTTGGTCCCCGCCTTGCACTCGTAAGCTCCCGGGATAAGCTCCGGTCCCCACCCTGCGACCCCAGTTGGAATTAAGCGGTTCAGATAATGAATGACTGAATAATGAAGATTGCTTACCGGCAGCGATCACCTTCCAGTTTGACTGAGCATGTGTTCTATTTAAAAAGTGGGTAAATACTGTCCAATCTACATTTCCAAAGTTGGTAAAAACTTCATTCACATTGTTGCCATTATATTTTTTCTCCTGAGAAAATAAAGCTGAAAACACAATTGAAGTTTGAAGGTCTTTCTCAGTTATACCAATCTTATATGCCTTAACATGTTAGTGAGTCTGGTATTTATTTATTTTTTTAAAATGTACATCTTAACATGGTTTGTCGTGTTAATATCTTTATTTCAATATAGGTGAAGGATGTCATGAAAGATGTGATGGCAAACTTAAAGCAGACCAACAGTGAAAAAGTTTTGTTGAGCTGGGTTAGGCAGTCCACCAAGAATTTTCCACAGGTCAATGTTGTGAACTTCTCTAGTAGCTGGGAAGATGGCTTGGCCTTCAATGCACTGATCCACAGTCACCGGTAAGTGCAACCCTTGAAGCTACTCTTATTCTTAATAGTAAAAAATATTTTTTATGATGCAATTAAGGGGAAATCTCTAACTTTTTTTATTAATTTTTTATAAGACCGGAGCTGTTTGATTGGAACTTGGTGGAAAACATGGATAAAGCTATTGAAAGACTGGATCATGCATTCACTATTGCTGAGAAGCATTTGGGCATTGAAAGACTGCTCGACCCTGAGGGTATGGCATGTTCCATTAAATACATATTAAAACTGAGCTCTGTAATGGCATGTTTCGATACTTATACAATATATACTATTACATTTGAAAATGAATGTTATTTTGTCATTATTACTCACTATTACAGTGAGTAAAGTTGTAAATATGGGAGTTACTTATTAAAGGGTAAACATTCAAAATATTGGTCTCATTCACTAACCATTCTCATGTAGAGATGTATTATTAAAACATCCATTGATGTATTCTTAAGGTTTGTTCTTAGGAAAAACACTCTTATGCAAATGTTATTGCATGCATGTTTATGCAATATTAGATTGTTGGGTTTTCTACAGATTTTATACTATATTACAGTTTGCACTAATATTGTACTATTTAAATGTCTTAACTTTCTTAAGAGCAAATTTAAGAAAAAACGTAAGAAAACATTGGTGAATGAGACCCAATGTCCATATCTGCTTAAAGCCAGAGAAAAGGGTACAAGCTATATTTGAAAAAATGTCTCAAGTAAAGCTAAAAGAGACAAACCTTAAACAAAATGGTGATATGTTTTGCAAGAATTCATGTTACAAGTGAAACATAGTGTCACAGAGTCTGGCATGTTGCAGAAAACAGAGGCACAACTGCAGAGCAGAATTGAGGATTTATTTAAAAATAACTAACAGAAATCTCTCTTACTCGTAGTTCTAACACATAGCACATCAGAAAGGGTTATGACAGACAGACAAGGAATAACAGAAAAAGCACAAACTAATATAGGGAAATAGAATTAAGGGGCAGGAGTAATCAAACACATGAAAACCAATCACACAAAGCCAAATTCAATTCAATTCAAATATATTTATATAGTGCTCTTAACAACAGTCATTGTCACAAAGCACTTTACATATAACCAGCCTAAACCCCCCCAACAAGCAAGCCTGAGGCGACAGTGGCAAGGAAAAACTCCCTCTAGAAGGAAGAAACCTTGAGAGGAACCAAGACTCTGAGGGGGACCCATCCTTCTCTGGGCAACTGGGTGCATGAACATTTAATGCACAACAAGCAATAGATCAAGATGAGTTGTTAGTTATTTAAAGAAGCAAAGATACAAAAATAGTCCAAGGGATATTTTGAATCCTGGGTTGTTGCTGGGTCACTTGCAGGAACCTCCCAGCAACATTAAGCTGAAATTAGTTCAGTATTATGCTGCTAATTCAGTAGAGGTCTATAGGGCCCAATAACATGTGGTTTCGTGATGATGTCTCCATGGAGTCCTGGTGCGGGTTCAGTCGGTCAGCATCAGCTCGGGAGGGTTGACAAGGTCAAGCGTCAGCTCAGGACGTCTCCAGGGAATCCTGGTGAGTTCAGTTGGTCAGCGGCAGCTCGGTAGGGTTGAGATGGTCAAGCGTCAGCTCAAGGCAACTCCATAGAGTCCCAATGAGGGTTCAGTCAGCCAAGCGTCATCTCGGGATCAGCTTGGGAACAGCTCGGAAAAAGAAGAAGAGAGAGAAGAGAGTTAGTGCCCTAACCTAACCTCTGGCAGTGCTAGATTAACTATGGCAGCCTAGCTAAGAAGAGAGAGCTGGAAGGTAACACAGACATGAGGGCTTCCAGGGATCTCGGCATCACACCAAACCACTGTCTGCAAACTTGAGCGATCAGCGAGAGTGGTAGGATGACAGCACCAATCCCCCCTTTCACCTTTAATCTCAAATGACCATGAACCCCCAGATCTCGCCTTTAACTAAGAAAAAGGGGACTTTAATATCCAAAAGACTGACTAAACTGGTAAGTCTTAAGCCTTGACCTAAAAGCAGAGATTGTTTCTGAATCCTACCTTTCAGACCGCTATCAGTATGTGAATATAAATGGTGATTCCTCAGAGTCCGTCAGGGTGAAATATGGAGTACCACAAGGATCAGTTTTAGGTCCCTTGCTGTTTTCGCTGTACATGCTACCCTTAGAACACTAGTAGGAAGTTTATTCCACAACTGTGGTGCTTTATGAGCAAATGCTCTTCCCCCCACGGTAACGTTCTTTATTCTAGGTATTATTCTATTCTGCAAGACCATTTAGAGCTTTATAAGTCAAGAGGAGTGCTTTATAGTCGACACAAAATTTAACTGGTAGCCAGTGGAGTAAGGATAGAATTGATGTAGAAGATATGATCATATTTTTTAGTTTTAGTGAGGACTCTGGCTGCTGCATTCTGGACTAGCTGGAGTTTATTTAATGACCTATTTGGACAACCGGAGAATAAGACATTACAGTAATCGAGCCTGGAGGTAGTAAATGCATGAACCAGTTTCTCTGTATCTTGAAAGGATAGCACGTTTTTGAAAGAAAGAAAGTTGAAAGAAGGCAGTACGACTAATGTTAGAAGCATGTACATCAAATGAAAGATTGGAGTCTAAAGTAACACCAAGGTTTTTAACAACAGTACTTGGTACAATGGATAATCCATCAAGACTGACCGTGATGTCAGATAGCTGGCTTCTGGTGGCGTTAGTGGCAGTAAGAAGGACCTCGGTCTTGTCCAGATTTAGCTGGAGGAAGTTGTCTGGCATCCACTTTTTTATGTCAATTAAGCATTCTTCCATTTTCTGAAGTTGCTGTCTGTCTTCCGGTTTAGCCGATGTATATAACTGTGTATCGTCCGCAAAACAATGAAAACGAATTCCATGCTTACGAATGACTGAGCCTAAAGGTAACGTACAGCGAAAACAGCAAGGGACCTAAAACTGATCCTTGTGGTACTCCATATTTCACCCTGACATGCTCTGAGGAATCACCATTTATATTCACATACTGATAGCGGTCTGAAAGGTAGGATCTGAACCAAGAGAGGGCCACTCCCCTGATACCAACAACATGTTCAAGTCTATCTAGGAGAATGGCATGATCAACAGTATCAAAAGCAGCACTAAGATCAAGCAGCACTAGGAGCAAGGCATAGCCCTGATTAGCAGATAAGAGAAGATCATTCACTACCTTCAGCAGAGCAGTCTCTGTGCTATAGTTTGTTCTAAACCCAGACTGAAACATTTCATAAATCTGGTTTTCCTGCAAGAGCGAGGTTAGTTGGCTGGCAACAACTTTTTCTATTATTTTGGAGATAAATGGGAGGTTAGACATTGGTCTATAGTTTAAAATTACCAGGGGATCCAAGTTGGGCTTCTTCAGCAAAGGTTTAATCACTGTTAATTTAAGAGATTTGGGTAAATAACCAATGCTAATAGAGGAGTTAACTATTGCTAGTAGAGGTTTAATCACTACTGGAATCATCTCTTTGAGTAACTTTGTTGGAACAGGGTCTAACATGCAAGTAGATGAATTTGAGGAAAGGATTAAAGACTCTAGATCTCAAAGTCAAAGTCAAAGTAAACTTTATTGTCATCTCTGCTATATACTGTACAGATACAGAGAGACGAGACGATGTGGCTCCAGGTTATTTTCAGTGCAGAGAACAGAGAACAACAGAACAGAGAACAAATAGGCAGTGGCACAAATAGGAACATGGAATAAACAATAAATAAGTAAAATACAAAATAAACATTAAAAAATATACATTTTAAACGAGACAAGGAGTTTTAAATATAATTTGAAACTAGAAATAGAAGTAGAATTGAGAAAGTCAGGATGCAGTATTATCTTACAGGTGGAAATCGACATTTTACACTGGATGTACAAGAGGTAGAAAGTTATAATATGACAAATACTATATCCAGACTAATTATACGTACAATGTTCAGTGTATGTGCAAACATGCAAACATTTATACAGGTGGAAACTGACATTTTACACTGGATGTGCAAGAGTTGGGAGGTTATAATATGACAAATACTATACCCGGACTATTTATACGTACAATGTTCAGTGTATGTGCAAACATGCAAACATTTATACAAGCAATGTATAATGTTTGTGTAAATAAGTGGTGGCAGTGCAGTGTCGTAACAACAGTTTTGAGGAGGAGATAGTCCATATAGCAGCATGTGCATCAAAACGACGGTGATGTGTAAAGTGCAGTGGTGCAACAGAATCAGATCGCTTCAGCCGTCTCAGGAAGTGGAGACGCTGCTGGGCCTTTTTGGTGATGGAGGTGGTGTTGGTGGTCATCTGAGATGTGAACTCCCAGGAACTTGGTGTTTTTTACAGTCTCAACCGTGGAACCGTGGATGCTGAGTGGTGTGTGGGTGGAGCGAGTTCTCCTGAAGTCGATGATCATTTCCTTTTTTTGTCCACATTCAGCGACAGGTTGTTCTCACTGCACCAGCCAGCCAGCTGCTGAACCTACGTCCCTGTAGACTGACTCATCGTTGTTGCTGATGAGCCCCACCATGGTCGTGTCATCGGTGAATTTGATGATGTGGTTTGAGCTATGCAGGGCGGTGCAGTTGTGGGTCAGGAGTGTTAACAAAAGTGGACTGAGAATGCAGCCCTGAGGAGCTCCAGTGCTCAGCCTGATGGTGCTGGAAACGTTGTCGCCGATTCGGATGGACTGAGGCCTCTCTGACAGGAAATCCAGTATCCAGTTACAGAGTGAGGTGCTCAGTCCCAACTTGCTCAGTTTCACACACAGTCTTTGGGGGATGATGGTGTTGAATGCTGAACTAAAGTCTATGAACAGCAATCTAACATAAGAGTCTTTATTGTCCAAGTGGGAGAGGGAAAGGTGAAGTGCAGTGCATATCACGTTCTCGGTTGACCTGTTTGTGCGATAAGCAAACTGCAGCGGGTCCAGTGAGTGGGGGAGGTTGCCTTTCACCTGTGCCATGACAAGTCTCTCACTTCATGGTGATGGGGGTCAGAGCGATGGGATGGTAGTCATTCAGGCAGGAAACTGAAGATTTCTTTGGCACTGGGATGATGGTGGTGGACTTAAAGCACGCTGGGACGATCATCTGGCTCAGCGAAGTGTTAAAGATGTCTGTGAACACCTCGGCCAGCTGATCAGTGCAGTCTCTCAGCACACGACCTGGAATGTTGTCTGGACCGGCAGCTTTTCGTGGGTTGACCTTGGCGAAGGTTCTCCTCACGTCAGCTGCAGGCAGAGAGATGATCTGGTCGGTAATGGGAGGTGTGGCTTTCGTCGTGTGCGTGTTGTTCAGTGCATCAAACCGTGCATAGAACTTGTTCAGTTCCTCAGGGAGTGTAGCGTTCCCTTCACAGCTGCTTGGTGCTGGCTTGTACTGAGTGACAGCCTGGATGCCCTGCCATAAACTGCGAGAGTCTTTTGTGTCATTGAAGTGGTTCTGGATCTTTTTTGCGTGCACTCGCTTTGCTTGATGGATAGAGCGAGAGAGGTTAGCTCTGGCTGTTCTGAGGGCAGCTTTATTCCCGGACTGGAAAGCAGCATCTCTCTGTCTTAGCTGAGCACGCACCTGTGCTGTGAACCAGGGCTTCTTGTTGGCTCTAGTGGTGATGTTCTTTAGGATGGTAACATCCTCTATGCACTTGCTGGCGTAGCAGGTGACAGATTCTGCAAACTCGTCCAGGTTGATGCAGCCATCGTACATCGCCGCCTCTCTAAAAACATTCCAGTCCATGCACTCAAAACAGTCCTGGAGTGCTGAGACAGCTCCACTGGATCAGACTCTGATGGTTTTCCTGGCAGGTCTTCATTTCAGCAGTGTTGAGTATGCGGGCAGGAGCATCACTGTAGTGTGGTCAGAAGAGCTGATGTGTGGGCGCGCTGCTGCTTCATAGGCACCATGCACGTTGGTGTAGACTTTATCCAGGCAGTTCTTCCCCCTCGTAGCAAAGTCCACATGTTGATGGAATTTGGGGAGAACTGACTTCAGGTTTGCGTGGTTGAAGTCGCCGGCAATGATAAAAAATCCATCCGGGCGTGCGGTCTGGAGCTTGTTAATAAGCCTTAGCGCTAGGCGGCAGGTACATGGCTACGACTAGCACCACAGAGAATTCTCTCAGCAGGTAGAACGGGCAGCACTTTATGATGCGAAACTCTATCTGTGGTGAGCAGTGGCGACTCACTTCACCAGAGTATGTTAATGTAGACGCACAAACCGCCTCCGTGGCTCTTACTGGACAAAGAGGCTTCTCTGTCAGCCCGATAGCATGCTAGCCCATTTAGCTGGATAGCTGAGTCCGCGATGTCTGCGTTCAGCCACGTTTCCGTGAAAATAAAAACGCAGCAGTTCTTTATCTCACGCTGGCTTGACTGCTGGAGGCACAGATAGTCCATTTTGTTGTCCAGTGAGCGGACGTTGGAGAGCAGGACAGATGGAAGTGCCGGTCGGGCTGGGTTAGCTTTTAGCCTCATGCTAACGCCTGCACGCTTCCCCCGCTTTTGTTTGTGTGAGCAACGCTTGCGTCTCGCCCAGCTGTGCCGCGCTGTCTTGCCCAGGCTCCGTAGTGTCTCCGACGGCAGATTTGGCAGAGGAATTGTGCATTTTTTCCGAGCAGGATATGTCTGTTATAGGTGATACGCATTGTACTTGGTTACAAACAAAACGGAAAGTAGACAAAAATGAAGAAGTATCAGTATAAAAATACTGAAGTCACTGGAGCGCTGTTAGCCACTGCCTGCTCGTGGCACTGCCGGAAGTAAAGTCAACTGGTCAACTGGAGTAAATGATTCAAATAAGATGGCTGCAGTATTAGTACTTGCCTTGTCAAGGCCAGCCACTGTAGTTACTTGAGATTTTAGAATATTCTGTCTAATTAAACAAATTCTTTGGTGAAAAAAGTTCATAAATTCGCCACTAGAAAACAATGTTGGTACAGTTTGAGTAGTAGTCTGGCTATTAGTCAGCTTGGATACCATGTTAAATAGAAACCTAGGATTATTTTTGTTATTTTCAATTAGTAATGATAGGTATTCTGATTTCGCAGCTCTAAGAGCCTTTTTATAGCTTCCCATAGCGTCTTTCCATGCTAGTTCAAATACCACTAATCTAGTTTGCCACCACTTATGTTCTAGTTTCCGTGTCCCTTGTTTTAAGCTACGTAGGTGGTCATTATACCAAGGGGATGTTTTCTTTTCTCTTATCTTCTTAATTTTTAACGGAGCAATTTTATCTAAGGTGGAACGAAGCATAGCTGTTAGATAATCCATATTACTCTCAAGTTCAGCAAGATTAGACATTTCCACAGTCAGGAACGACAGATCGGGGAGATTATCAATAAAGTTACTAGCTGTATCTGAAGTGATTGTACGCTTGGAGCAGAAGCGAGAAATGAAGGGGCTGAACCAAAACACTAGAAATCCAGGTGAACTAACTAACAAACCAGATTGAAGGAACAAATAGGAAACAATGAGAAGGCAGGACTACGACAAGACACACAAGACAAAGCACAAATCAAAACATAACTACGGCAGCACCTGGTGGCTGAAGAGTCAAAAGTCCAGGAGGATCGGTGACAGAACCCCCCAACTTACACACAACACCGGGGGTCTGTGGCCAACTTGGGAATAGCCAGGGGCTCTGTGGCTGACTTGGGAATAGCCAGAGGCTCTGTGGCTGACTTGGGAATAGCCAGAGGCTCTGTGGCTAACCTGGTAACAGACCAGGGCTCTGGGGCCTACAGGGCTGCAGTGGCCACCTCTTGGGCAGACAGGTCCAGAGTGGTCACATCTTGGGAAGACCCTCTTACATTGCCTTGGTACATTGCCTTTAGCCAGCTTGGGAGTGTCTACCTCTTTCACTGGCCCAAGGGTGATTGACTCTACTGTGAAAACAGAGAAAGGCAGAGAGATTCGGAAAAGTAGGCATGCAAGGACAAACAAAGTGGTTAGGGCCTCAGCAGGGACAGAAAGGGTGACTGAGATAACTTTAGGAAGAGAAAGGGCACCAGAGAGCAGACACGGGGCAGACAGGGACTGTGCGGCTACCTCTTGGGCAGACAGGGCCAGAGCTGCCTGCTATTTTGCACGTAGGGCCAGAGCTGCCTCCTTTTTTGCACACAGGGTCAGAGCTGCCATCTCCTTACATTTCCTGGGTGTGGCCATTTCTTTAGCCAGCTTGGGAGTGGCTGGCTCTGCAGGCAGAGAGATTGTGAAAAATATAGGCATGCAAGGGCAAACAAATTGGTTGGGGCCTCAGCAGGAACAGAAAGAACAACCAAGGCCACTTCAGGAAGAGAAAGGGCGCCGTGTCAGAGCAGTTGGTGACAAAACAAAAGGAGTTAGGGTGGTGTCAGTGGGAAGCAAAAAGATTGAGGTCATTGTTGGAGTCAGTACATCAAGGGTGCTGGGGAGGTAACAGGGCAACAACAGGAATGGGAGGCTATTTGGGGCTGTCACAACTGGCTGATAGACTAATGGGACAATAGCAGCGGAATGGAATGCTGACGGGGCTGTAGCCAGCGGCTTCCAAACTAACCGGGCCATAGCCAGTGGCTGAGAAGCTAATGGGGCTGTGGCAAGTGGCTGGAAAACTAACGGGCCCATGGTCAGCGGCTGGGAAGCTGATAGAGCTCGCCTGGGAGCTAACTGGGCTTCGAGAGCAGGCTTGGGGGCCAGTGGGGCACGAAGGGAAGACTGTGTCTTCATGGCCAGTGGAATGCTGAAGCTCCTACCCTGCTTATTCCGTCGGGGCTGTCCCTGGTTGGGTCTCTCACGGTGTCTAGCATATTGCAGAAAACAGAGGTATAACTGCAAAGCATGGTTCAGGATTTATTTGAAAATAATAATATTAATAATAATAAACATTACTATGCTGGCACCTGGTGTCCAGAGGGGTCTGTGACACATAGAAATTAAAGGGTGTATATACATTTTAATAAGCAAAATGACCACTTACCCAATAAACTGTTGGTCTTCCATGTTAAAACATACGTGAAAAACGTTCACACAAAGCCAGAGGTGAGAGAAAACAAGACAAAGACTAAGACCAAAAGTAATTATAGTAATGACAGAAAATCCAACGTCTAAAAAAATTCAGCCAAGGAGATGGTCACTGCTCACATATAATCTTGCTACAATCCTGCTGCATCTCTATTGTTTCTTTGTTTTCTGATAAGCTCTTTTCTTTTTTTTAAGATGTGGCTACCGCTCTTCCAGATAAGAAGTCCATAATTATGTACATCACCTCCCTATTTCAAGTCTTGCCCCACGGTGTGAGTATGGAAGCAATCCAGGAGGTTGAAACTCTCCCTAGAGCTCTTGTAACTAAGGAGGAACACTTCCAGTTTCAAACACAACAGCTTTACTCTCAGCAGGTCAGTTGCTCTTCAGACCCTAATGGGGCAGGATACATGCAGACTGTATTTTGGATATATATATGTATATATATATATATATATATATATATATATATATATATATATATATATACATACATAAGTATATAAATATGCATATATATACATACACGGCGGCTGCTTTCAAACAGGGGAACTCATATTAGGCCTTCGTCATAAAATTCATTATGTTATTTGTACGTAAATTCTGCCCTCCGTTCCTTTTGAACTTCCGTTCCTTTTGAACTTCCTTCTGATTCTCTGTAGTGCCAGTGTATACTTAAAACATGCTGTCAATCAAAAAAGGGGTTCCGCCCTTTAGACAGCTCCTCCAATTATCATGCAGCAGCCCAGCGTCCTAGCCCGCCCACTGCTCCATTCACTCCCAGAGAAGCTGAGCTTGTGATTTTGGTGCATTTATCCAATCACCGTCCAGCTTTTCTGCAGTGTAAAAAGCTCCTCTTTGCTGGGCCATAGAGGTCCAGTGAAGCCGCGCTTCAGGAGGGTTTAATGCACTGTGCTGCACGGAAATGTATGACAAGAAAATCGCGTCAAACAATCTACAATAAATAGCTGATTCTGAACGAGCTCATCATGAAGTTGAACGTGTTCTAAACCAATATAAATACGACAGTGCATATATGAGCATTTATTTTCTGACATAGTAGAGGAAGCGGAGCTTCCCTTGTAGTCTTAGTAGTCTTAGAGGAGTCGCCTCTGATATATATATATATATGTATATATATACACAGTATATAATTTTTTGGGTTATTATTCCATGAGCACTGTCTCTGTGTTTGCTAAATTGGAAATTAAATAACTTTCTCTAACTTTTAAACTGTGCTACTACCTGATGAATTTTGTTGCACTTTTCATCTCCTAGTCATTTTTAAGTTTTCTCATTTTGTGTTTAGCTTTTGTCACATTTGCCAACTTCATCTTTGTTAGATCACAGTCAGTGTTGCACCAGGTCAAGTACGCAGCCCTTCTCCGTTAAGCAAGCCACGCTACAAAAGCTATGCATTCACTCAAGCAGCATATGTCAGGTCAACTGAGTTGAAAAGAAAAAACCTTGCGACACAGGTTAGTGCTTTTTAAAGTGCATTTTGTGACTGGTGTGTGAAATGTGTGTTAGAGTTTGGAATGACAACACGCAATACTTAATTAACAACTCTGTAATAACAAATTAACTTTACAATGCAACAACAAAGTGACAGCACACTAGCGCAGTTGTTAGCGCTGCTCCCTTACAGCGAGAAGGTCCTGGGTTCAATTCCCGGGTCGGCCATAGGGCCTTTCTGTGTGGAGTGTGCTCTCCGTGTGTTCTTGTGGATTTTATCCTGGAATAATGACCGGACAGTTTTAATGGGAATCTCCTCCACGCAGATCCTGATGAAGTCAGTGACCACTGTGGCATGCTCGTCCAAGTCTCTGAACATGTCCCAGTCCACTGAAGTAAAACAGTCTGGCAGCTTATCTTCTGCCTCCCGTGTCCAACACTGCACCGTGCGCTTTACTGGCCCCCTGCACTTCAGAGATCTGTTGTTGCCTAATAATGAGTTATGCAAATGCTGTTAAATAAATATGATGTCTCTACTGCGTACTTGGGGCATTTGGTAATGACCCCGTAATTGCAAGGTAGTCGGCCCAAGTCCCCAGGCCGGTAAAGGTGCCACTGAGGTACTGTCCCCAAGCACTGCTACCTTGGAGCTTCCAAAGCTGCTCACTGTTCCTACATGGATGGATCAAATTCAGAGCTTACGTTTGGTTGTGGTGCACTGTGTGCTGTGGTGTGTTCACAATGACAATCACTCACTTAATTTTTTTATTTATTTATGGTTTATTTGACATGGACAATGCACATTAATAAACATAGAATGTAAATGTACCAGAATTAGCCAAAATGGCTATTTTACATCTGTTGTCCATGGACCGATGGTAACAGGTCTAATGCATAATTAGAAGAAACAAGATACATAAAATGTACATACATCATAATAAAAGAAGTAAAGGACATAAAACATGCAAGAAGAGAAGGGTCAGTAAATATAGAAAAAATGAATAATAATAATAAACACATAAAAAAGAGAAAAACAAAACATTACTGATAGCAATGATGGTATAAATAAGGCAGCGTCCAGATACAACTAACTAACTAGTAGGTGCTGAGCAGTGTTGTTGCTATTTAGTGTTGACATGTTTGGAGGCTAACTAACCATTTTTTAAAATTGTATTTAAATGTATGGTATGTTTTTATGTCTCTGATGTGGGATGGTATCATGTTCCACTCAGGTGCAGCTCTGATGGAAAATGCAGATTGGCCAAAACTGCTTTTTCTCATCTGAATTATACAGTCACCTCTAATTGCACTTCTTGTAGATCTATTTGTAGATGAACCTGTTTTTATGAATTGTCTTAAAACTGGGGGAGCATGTCCATTAATAATCTTATATGTTAAACATAGATTTGTGTATTTCACAAGATTTTCCCAACTCAGAAGTTTATATTTAGTTAAAATAAAACAGTAGTGATGATGTCTAGGTTTTTTATCAAGAACTTTAAGGGTTTGTTTATATAACGAGTGAATAGGCATAAGAGAGGTTGTACTGGCCTGAGACCAAGTTGTTAAGCAATATGTAATGTAAGAGAAGATCATTGAATACATATACATGATTGCAGCCTCTGTTGACATACAGTTTCACATGAATCTAAAGTTTGCCAGATTGAATTTAACTCGCTGACGGACCTTTTTAATTTGGGCTTTAAACGAAAGATTACTATCAATCATAACACCAAGATATTTAAATTCTGACACTACCTGCAGTCTTTCCCCTGCTACATATACATCTGGCTTAGTAAGGCGTTTATTTGACTTTCTAAAGAACATGCATACTGTTTTAGACACATTCAATTGTAGACAGTTTTGTTTTAACCATGTTGTGATATGTTGCATTGACTTTGTTAACTGATCTGTGACTTGAACTGCACTACTACCATGGATATAAATCACAGTATCATCTGCATACATTTGGATATTAACATCAGGGCAAACTGTTGGCAGATCATTAACATACAGGGTAAATAAAAGCGGACCCAATATGGATCCCTGCGGGACACCAGTAGGCATACCAATCGGTTTTGATTGATGACTCCTAACTCTAACAAACTGTGATCGATTTGCTAGATAGGAACCAAACCAGTTAATTGCATGAGTTGAAAAGTTAAAAGTAGACAACTTATACAAAAGAACACTATGATTAATGGTGTCAAACGCCTTTTTTAATCTAAAAAAATAGCTCCAACAACTCCCCCTTTGTCTAATAGAGATCTTATTTTTTCTGTAAAAAAAACAGTTTGCTGTCTCAGTTGAGTGGTTAACACGGAAGCCAAATTGCATAGGATGCAGTGGAGAGGGGCATGTGCTTAAAAATGCAATCATTTGTTCTGCTAAAACTTTTTCAATAACCTTGGATGCAACAGGAAGGATGCTAATGGGTCTGTAGTTACAGGCAGAGAGTCGGTCTCCACCTTTAAAAATTGGAGAGACAGCAGCCAATTTCCAAACACTTGGGAAGACTCCATTTGTAATTTAAAGGTTAACTAATTTTGAAATGGGACAAAACAGAGGCGCTGACAGCTCTTTGAGCATAACAGAGGTCATGCCAATGACGTCCTTAGCTCTTGATGACTTGAGAGCCCCCACCACTCTCATAATATCTGCTTCAGTTATAGCTTTGATGTTAAAAACTGGTCCAGCTGGTATGACTTGTGAAATAATACCCTTATGTTCAGGGGTAAAGGACTCTACAATTGTAGCAACTGAGTCAGCAAAGTAGTTATTAAGAGCATCAGCTACGTCAACTGGATTGTTTATTGGCTTGCCGTCTACAGCAAGTTTTTATTTCATTATGATTTTGTCCTATTAATTTTTTCAACTGGCTCCAAATTATTTTTGCATTCCCCCCTGCATTATTAATTATAGTTAAGAAGAAATATATATACTGTTCTATATCTAAGAAATAGATATACTGTTCTGTAAATTCATTTATTTACGCTCAAACTGCTGAATCTTGCATGGTTAGAGAATAGCAAAGAAGAAGATATAGCTGGCATAAAGTCATAGGCTTCTCATGCATTTAATAAGACAATGTAAAACATTTTAAGTTGAAGGCTAATGCTTTGTCCATGTTTGATATACTGTTCTGTATAATGCTATCAATGACACAGTGATAGCGGACTGTGCTTTTGTTTTGAAACTTTAGTTTGTTTGTGAAAATGGTTCTCTGGACCAAGAGATTGTGGGGTCAAGTCTGGCTATATCCTACCTATAGCACTACTACCACTGAACCCATGAAAAAGGCAATTAACTCCAAATTGCTCTAGATAAAGTGTCCCTACATATTGTTGCTGACAAAAAACTTTGTTTGTTATTGGGGTATAATTATTTCATAATCATCCATGGTTTAGATTTGAATTTGATGGGGAGTGTCAGTCAATGTAGACATAATTTTTAATGCAGACATGTATTGCTATCTTCATTTATAAGAATAATTCACGTGTGATGATCAGGGTTTTTCTAATTAAAAAGACATTATGAGCAATACTCATGGTCCCAACAATGGTTTTAGGCTCTTCAGGGACTATGGTTTCATTGACTCGGTCCATTACACCACCACTGCCCTGTAAAATATGAAAGGTACGTTGATAATTGCCTGGGGTATCTTACAAATGGTACTTTCAAGACTAATATCTATTTCCTTCACTGAGTGTTGTGTTAAAGTTTAAATCTTCACCAGATTCTTTGTGGACTATTTTATAACATTACTTTTTATCAGCTGCCTCATATTTTGATGAGTCCCCCAACACATCAAAGCATCTGCATTCCAAACTTTGGTTCAATCTTGAACCACCCTGATGTTATCTGTCTGTTTACCATTACTTCACATGGATGAAAATTGTTCCCAGTGAGAGGAAGCAAATTCAGAAGTGTAAAAATGTTTTTCTTGATGTGACTTTTAATCCTACACATAACAAATGCAATTCATGCTAATGTTTATTGCTAAAACCATAGAATGTACTGTACCGTTATGTAAAATCTCTTTTAATGCTTACCATAATGCTGCTCACTGTACCTCCTACAGTCCCTAGAAAAGCCGGAAGAAATATGGCCCTCCCTTAGTCCTCTCCCCCATGGATCAAGCCAACTGGAGAGTTACCAGAGTGCCCTGGAAGAAGTACTGACCTGGCTCCTGTCTGCTGAGGATGGCCTGCAAGCTCAGCCTCCAATCTCTTCTTTTGTCGAAGAAGTAAAGGAGCAGTTTCATACTCATGAGGTAATTTCTTTAAAATGTCATTATTTGCCTAGTGTGTTGGATTTATAGTACTGGTATGACACATACATTTTCACATATTAGGTAGTATACACATACATGAGCTTTGCAACAGACTGATATGCTTGTTGGATAACTGAGAATTTGTAAATAAAATCCACACCTTTAGTTGCGTTCCTAGGTGCTCCTTTTGAAAGCTGGACCCCTGTCTGAAAAATAGAAAAAGAAATATGGAGTAGACAAGGACATGGTCAAACAATTGTCATGAGTGAATAATAATGGCAGCGTTGTAGCCCTGGAGGCTTTGATCCTATGCTGTTTCTCAAGATGTCTTGAGTGTTTGTTGTGTCCAGTCTTGGGTACAAATAACTCCGAGTTTGAGAAAAGTGTTACAGGAGATGTGAAGAACATCACAGAGATCACTGATGGCATTTTGGTTCTCAATCTGCTTTTGTTCAGCACTATTAGAGAAAATGTTTGTCACATATGTATGTTGAGCCAAACAAACTCATCATTGTACACGGCTCCTCTGTAATGTAAAAGTTGTGTACGAGTCTATTTATGTAGGTCTGATGTTAAGTTTCGTACTTTTTCATCACTGCAACAGTTTCATTACAAATGAAACACACACTTCCCCTTGAATTCTTTGAAGAAATATTTATTTTCCTAGCATGTCTGAATTTTTCTGCACTCACTTGCTATTTGCGTTACTTTGGTTCTGCCAGTTTTGGTCACCTATAGAAAACTGGCAAACTAGTGGGCTGTAGATTGGACTGGGGTGGCTGATACATTGAATATACAATAGTAAATGACTATAGTGACCATCAAGTACAAATCCCCACATTAATATTAAACAGACAGCATGTACTTTCGAGTTTCTCCTCGAGCAGACAGCTTCATTACAGCCACATAAACTCACAATTTTATAATGTTAGTCATGTTCCGGTCCCACTGGATAGTCGGCCGCAAATGCAGGAGTTCAGATGAGTGATTTGACAACACACAAAGTTCAGGAACACACAAAACAGGATAAGAGCACAGCACAGCCAAGCCAAACCAGGCCTTGCTACAACGGTCCACACTGTACGTGAAACAGTCCAAGTAATCCAAGGCTCAAAAACAGAGGAGAACATCCTGCCAGCTTCCCAGTAGCTCCACAAGCACAGCACCTTGCCTGAGGAGAGACAGCAGATGTAGAGAGAACTAGCCCATCGGCTAATGAGGTTAGCTCCTCACCTCATGGTAGCTCGGTGAAAACAGGAATGCTCATAAGCGTCGGAAGCCGTAACACTTGTTGATAATATTCACTGTCCTAAACGGCAAACAAGAACTGCCACACTGCTAACACGAACAACAGACTGAGAGGGAGAGAGCAGAGCCATTTTGGTGAACATGTGGAAACCTCACCTCTGTGGTAGCTTAGCAGTTAGCCTCGATGTAGCTTAGTGGCTAGCAGCTAGCCCAGTAGCAGTTAGCACGGATTTAACTTAGCAGTGAGCCTGGATGTAGCTTAGCAGTTAGCCCGGATGTAGCTTAGTGGTGAGCCTGGATGTAGCTTGGCAGTTAGCCCAGATGGCATTGGCTGGCGTCTATGGTTAACCAGACAGAGAGCGGTGAGTATGAGGGAGAACAGACAAACAGTGACAGGACCAGGCTCCTTAAATAATAAGTGCTCACACTAATTAGACGAGATCAAACCAATACGACATTAGGGGCCGGACTAGAATGCAGACATGACTAATTAGAACAATAACACTCACACAGGAAGGAGGGCCAAGACTAGACAGACAAAGAGACTAAAGAAACCCAAACTGGACGTGGCGCCATCTCCTGTCCGCTCAACCATAGCGCAGACAGGATCCTGACAAGTTATAATGTAATCAATAGGAAAGAAGAAATATAGAACATCTATCAAAAAAAATTTCTATATTCTGATGGATACCAAATGGATATAGAAGTGTTTCCACAATAGAATCTTAAGCCATGGATTGCATAATAAAAACATAGTAGTTATGTCTACAGTTGCAGCACTTTTATTTTACATAAAGCTAAAAAAAACCCAAAACATTTCTACAGGTGCAAGTCAGTTTTCATCAGAAATGTGCAGATTTCATAACTGTGTCAGCATTTACACATCTAACTATGACAAATTTGGATAGTGCAGGACGTCCTGAATACAACGAAGTGTGTATGGCTAACTTCTGCACACAAACTAGAACACAGCTGTAACTGGTAACAAGCTAACTAACAATTGATGCCTCGCAGTGACGTCAGAAAACTATAGGCACCGCCATATTGAGTATGGGCATAACGAGTACTGTGGTTATGTCCAATGAAAATGAGTACTGAATGTGCTCCAGACTGACAGCTGCTTGTCTGTAAGCTAACGTTATCTGTAAGGCGTTAACTTTATTTCTCGATGTTATGGATATTTCTCATTTTGATGCCCGAGAAATACAACGAAAATATCTCTGTATATCCAAGGAGCAATGTAAGAGTGATGAGGAGCAATGTAAGAGTGATGTGAAGGCTGTTTAGTCTTGAATAAACTATTTTTGGAATTAAATGAGGTGGGTGCCCCCACGTGATTTCCTTAGTTGTTTATACGTATCAGACATATGCACTGTTGTCTGTAAGCACTTTACACTGCATGATTTTATTTTAAGTGTGCCGTTTTGTTTTTAGTAGTAATAGTTAAGAATAGTTACTTCCTTCACAGCCATTGATATGCACATTTATTAATAACTAAGTTGCAGAAATTCAGTGATGTGTTAGTGCTCATTGACAGACAAGCAAGAGCTAAACAGCTTATTGTTAAAAGCTGTGTTTCTAACGTGGTTAGATAGATAGATAGATAGATAGATAAACAGATAGACAGACAGATAGACAGACAGACAGATGCTTCATTTTCATTAGACACAAGCGGCATCCTCATTATGCCTGGTACTCAATATGGTGGCGGCTACAGTTTTGACGTGCGTGTGACTTCAGCTGCAAGGCATCAATACATGGGGACAAGACAGAGGGAGTTGACTGATATAACACACAGGAGAGACCCAAGACAGGACAGGGGGCCGTCTGGTGGCCTGCTGGGGAACAGTCCGGTGGGAGTACATTTAAAACATTTCATGGTTGTTCAAGACATTACTCTTTTATCATGTACATTCATGTTTTTTAAATGTGTTACTCTCTGTGTGTTTGTGTTTATGTGTGTTTGCTTGTAGGGCTACATGATTGAGTTGACTTCTCATCAAGGCAGTGTTGGTAGAGTGTTAAAGGCTGGAAGTGTCTTGCTGGCTGAAGGGCAGCTAACTGAGGATGAGGAAAGTGAAATTCGAGAACAGATGAATTTGCTAAACTCTCGCTGGGAACATCTACGTGTCGCTAGTATGGAACGACAAAGCAAGTAAGGAAGGAAAAATAGCTGCATTACCACTATAAGGATTAATCACAATGTATAAGTCATAAACACCACATACACAACCTGCTGCATTTTACTGACTTGGTTGCAATTTGGTCAACTACTGCTTGGTTCAATTAATTTGGAACTATTTGGAGATGGTCAGTCCACTACTTAAACTTTCAATATGTTGTTCCTTATTGTTGCAACAAAAGCTTAGTTCTTGGCTGTTGGTAGTCAAAATACGTTAAAACGTGTTGTGATGGGATGGTGGCCTAGTAGAAGAAAACAGTTTAAAGATACCAAAAATAGGCACAGAAAGGCGGTCCATGTAAATTGGAAATGCACATTGCTCTGTGGATGGGCAGAGCAACTTGTATTTCCAATTTACAGGTAAAGCCTTTTTCTGTGCCTATTTTTGGTGTGTCATGTTAAGGTTGTCCTAATACTGTGAATATGTGAGGATATATGGTAGCTGATTAATTAAAATGGCCTTTTAAAAGCTTTCTATGATATCTCAAGGCTTCATGAAGTTTTGATGGACCTTCAGCATCAGCAACTGAAACAGCTTACCACATGGTTGGATACTACTGAAGCCCGGATTAAACGAATGGGAGCCCAGCCTTTAGGTTCTGAAATTGAAGACATTAAACACCAAATTGAAGAGCACAAAGTATGGTGTATTTCTCTTTTTGTTATGATTCATTTAAGTCATCACAGTCAACACTCACTTTTTCATGACAGCTCAAATATAATTTGGTATGCACGTTATTGTGATGATAAAAAGGTTAGCACTATAGTCAACTTTTCTGCTTGAGAAATGATATTCCATTTTTTTTAAATGCATGACATTTGTCATTTGTCTTTTTACACTTTAAGCAACCTATAATTAACCCCACTTTGCAGCAGCTTGCTCATTACAAATAGATGTAATGAAATACCTTGAAAACACCTATTTTAGCAATGGAACCCAGTAATTGGTACCATGTAATTTGTGTTGTGCCCATTGTATTTATGTTTATAAAGAAATTTAGAGGTTTGTAAATTTATTTCATAATTTGGGTTTCTGATTAGCATAATATAAACTCAGAATATTGCAGTGCCTCTCTGACTATGATAAACTGGAGCAATATTAAAACTTCTTACAGTGGGGAAAAAAGTAGAATAATTTTACACAAGACATCATTGGGCCTCATTTGCCAATGTTTTAAGTTTTTTTGTTAAATTTGTTCTTCGGAAAGTGTTTAATAGTATAACATATACAGTTGTAGAATGCAAGAAAACCATAATTGCCATATGCAATAACATTTACATAAGAATGTTCCTCACCATTTGTAGATGCTATTGTTATTACCTAAGAACAGATCTTGAGAAAACATTGGTAAAATCAAAAATATTTGAAAAAACTGTTGAATTTCTTCTTGAAAACAGTAGGTGAATAATTATTAAGGTTAATTATCTGATCCATTTAAAGTTGTTGCAAGAGGACCTGGAGATGGAGCAAGTACGAGTGAACTCACTGACTCACATGGTAGTAGTAGTGGATGAGAACAGTGGAGATAGTGCCACTGCAGTTCTGGAAGAGAAACTACAGGTGTGTTTTGGTACATTAGATCTTGCTAAATATATAACTATAAAAATTATTGTAAACAACTGTAGAATACATATGCACAAATTTGCTGTCTCTATTGTTATGACACTGTTTCTTGACAGCTTGTTTGTAAGTAACTTATAGACACGTACCAAAAAAGTTGGAACAATTCAGAACAAGTGATAAGGTCAAATAATTTAAAAACATATGATTTGAAACATATGATGTCAACTAGTAATTGTAATCATGATTTGGTATGAAAGAAACATAACCGAGGTGACGGCATAGACTCAGGATTACTTTGGAAAATATTTGTCAATGCTGCAATATATCCACAAATTCCAGTTACAGCATTACTGTGCCAAAAGGAAGATTTATGTTAACCGATTGACTTCTGTGGCCTTGGAGACACTCTGGATATGTTGTCACCTTAAGAATTGTTTGCAGGAAGAACAGCACAAAATTACACCTGAAACAGTTACTACATTACTAATGTTGTCAGGCTGTAAATGTCTTAAGAGTTATAAGCATTACAAAGCCCTAAATGCTTTACTTGTCCCAACTTCTTTGGCATGTGTTGCAAGCCTGAATGGCTGGAATATATGTATATTTATGAATTAAATGAAGCTGACCAGACAAAACATAAAATATTTTGCCTTTATACTGTCTGCAATGGAATAAAAGTCAAAGTAAATTTAGAAATTACTGCCTTCTTTTTATTTGCATTTTCCACACTGTTCAAACATTTTCTGCTTTAGAGTAAATCATTTTCAGACAACGGCAAGTCTAACTATTAGGGGTGTTTTGCTCCCCCACTCACAGTATCTTCCCTGTGAGCTCTGTTTTGAGCCATCATTATTGTATTTTAATAAAAAATACTGATTACATCTTAATCCAAAATTACTTTTTGTTTATCATATAGAACCTTGGCGAAAGATGGGCAATCATCTGCAAATGGACAGAAGAGCGCTGGATACTCCTTCAGAAGATCCTGATGAGCTGGCAGCATTTTACTGAGGAACAGGTCTGCAAGAAGCAGTGTCTCATTCACTCTTTTACCTACCTAACCAAGAGTGGCACAAACACATAAACTAAAATGAAGTCCTTTATATATGTGTTTAGATGACTCTCTTTTACTACCTGCTTAGCTTCCTATCTAATCCTCTGTCATTCTTTCAGCATCTGTTTGATTCCTGGTTAACACAGAAGGAGCAGTTGGTTCTGTCCATCCAAAGCAGTGGTACCACTGACCACAGTGAAATGACTGCTAATCTCAGAAAGCTTGCTGTAAGTCATTGAGGGATGTCTGATGGTTTAAAAACATTCAATAAAGTGTTTCTTCGTTGTTAATTTGATTTAATAGTCAAATTCCCTGTAAATCAAATGTAAAAAGAATATAAATGATTTGAGGTCCGTTTGCCACATGTGCTATGCAGATTTTGAAAGCAGATCTTGAGCTGAAAAGACAGACCATGGACAAACTTTGCTCTATTGTTCAAGATCTGCTATCTCACATCAAAAATAAAGAAGCAGCAGGAAAACTGGAAGGAAGGTTAGAGAAGTTTGCTCAACGTTGGGACAAACTAGTGCAGTCTCTCCAGCTCACGAGCACCAAGGTAATACAGTTTAGAACTGTCAGTTGTTTTATAAAGATATGTGTCTATTCCTGCATGCCATAGGCTGTGTGAGGACAACACAGACAAAATGAAACAGAATATGAAAATAAATAAAGCTTAGTAAGAAAGTACTAAACCTAAAGTGTGGCCAGCTTTAAGACAACTTTCTTGGTTTTTTAAAAGCTGAGTTTTTTGGAGTCTTAAGCTCCAACTTGAATTTAGTTACTCCAACTTGGATTTAGTTTTAAACCAATTAACACACAAATCTAGTTTAAAAAACACACAGTATTTTGTTGGGGGCAATTACCAACATAATTACTTCAAAATAAAGTTTGCAACTTAAAAAATCTAAAAGTGTAAAATGGATTATTTATCTTATTTATAACATAAAATGAGTTACTGTCATACTGATGAGCATGGATGCACGTTTATTCCATTTTTACAATTTCAATGCCTGTATTTGCAGAAAAACAGGGCAGACAGTTCAGCTCTATTTATGAATAATGCAAAGCAAACAAACATAAACTTAAAAACATATAATCAGGTGAAATCTTAAGCATGAGCTGGAGGGAAGAGGTGTGATATGGTTTGGTGTATTTTACTGAAATATTTTCATATAGTTAAGTCAAAATGTGTGATTAAGATTAATAGTAGAATTAAGACATTCATGGTTTTCATGCATTCAATAAAACTCCCTTTGTTTCTAGTTTTCAGCCACTGTTACTACGTCCAAAACTGAACTTACACAGACAACTGTGGAGACCAAAGTTACAGCGCATCAAAAAAAGATAGTGAAGCATGCTAAGGAGGGCCTGACTACTCCTCCACCTCAAAAAAAGCGCCAGATTGTTGCTGACTCTGAACTTCGTAAAAGGTAAGCTTGCAATTTAAATTTATGCTTAAGTAATTGGTTAATTGTGGATTAGAAAGTCATATTTTCTGTTATGATTTCTGTTTCTAGAAACTTGGCAGGAGTGAATATTATCACTGAATTGAAATTTCAGTGGAAATTATTTAATTGTATTTTATGCTACTTTTGCATTACTTTTTACAATAAGCATGCTACCAAACAACTTTGCAGGGAAGCCAGGAGATCACAGTGAGCAAATGGAAAGTACAACATGTACAGTATGTACAGGGTGTCCGCTGGGTTTTAAAAAGTATTAAAAGGTGATAAATCAAAATTGCCAAATTTAAGGCCATTAAAAGTGTTAAATGTAGTTTTAGAGGTATTATTTTAAAAAAAAAGTATTATTTTTTCAGACTATGATGTTTCCTATTTTGAGTGAAATTCTATCTGCTAAAGGTTTATGGCGTCACATCAATGCCAAAACTAGAGCGCGTAAAATCGCCGGCGTCTGTCCCCAATTCAACATAAACACAGATGCACAAGTCAATCACAAGACCAGGAGCCATCGGCCAATAGGATTCGCAGGCAGCAGCTGCCAAAACCCCGCCCCCAAACTGCCAAACCAAAACCCCACCCCAACCTGCAAAACCCGCCCCCAACCTGCAAACCCGCCCCCCAAACTGCCCAAGCCCGCCCCCCAAACTGCAAACCCGCCCCTTTCAGAAGCGGCATAGAAATCTCTCGAACAAAAAAGCCTCTCGCTGGTAAGCTACTTTGCGCGCGAGGACATTTAACACATCAAGAGGAAAAAAGACATTCGCGAGAGGACAAACACAGTTCCGCAATATGATACAACCTTTCGATTCTTAATTTTGTGCTCAGGTTCACATTTGCGCTACGACTTTGAAATTCACGCCCTAAATTTTTTTTTGCGGCATTTTTTAGCATCATTTTGCCTTGAACAAACATTCTAATATTAGCTAGTAGCCACTTGCGGCTTCTAGTTTTCTAAGTTGGGGAAATGGGGAAATGTAAATTTAATAAAACTTGGCTTGATGACCGTCATTTAAAGACTGGCTTTAGAGGTCATGGGGGCAAGCCGGAAGCATTCTGCAGTCAATGTGCAAAGACAATAAATTCAACCTGGAGCAGCGTTACCCGCTGATCAGATCGCACAGAAGAATCCACAGTCACCAGCAGCAGCCATCTTGAGAGCAGTTCCCTTCCGTTTGTTCTGTGATGCTACGGACCAGAAATGCCAAACCTCAATGTAAGTTCAGCTACGAGCACAGCGCTGCCATCCTACCTCAGCAGCAAATGGTGCACTAGCACCCGCGGCGGCTGCAGCAGACAGACAGCGAGGCTTGCTGTTACCAATGTCAGCTCTCAGGCTGAAGTTCTCACGGTGCCCTGAACACGCAGCCAACCATCACTCGCTGGCGAATTCGAATGAGGGGAACTATTCCAGCTATGTTCACTGACTAGGAGATTGAAACATAGTCACTGACTCTGTAAGAGATTGCTAAAGTTTGCATGTGGCAAGGATAAGACTGCTTCCATCATTTGATTCGGCATTGCATACGACTAGAAATTACTTATAAATAGTGTCAATGATGTGGGTCAATATGTACTGTGCTGTGTCTTCTCATTTATGTATATATTGGGCCCTGAGGCTCTAATCTTGGAGAATAGTGTAAAGGAGGCCCACGCAGCTGGTCTCAGATCAGAGTGAAAGGCCTCAGCATGTAGCCTCTGCTGCCTGTGTGTAGGAGGGATTTGAGCAGAATTCTGATTGTGCAGTGGTGCTGGCCTGTAAGCCATTTGTTTTAAGAAGTGTCAAGTTGACCTTATTAGGGTGGGACTAAGGGTTATGGTTAGGATAACCCAAGGGCTAGGGTTAAGGGAAGGATGCTAAAAAAAGGCGGCACAACAAATATACGTGTTGGTAGTAAAAAATATTGTGGAGGTGGTGAAAAAGGTAGTAAAAGGTAGTAGGGTCATTCTAGGATTCCTGCATAAACCCTGTATGTAAATCTGTGTAAAAACGGATCTTGCAATTCATAACACTTCTGTAGTGTATTTACATGCTGTATGTGGCATTAAGCAGGATTTGATCATTTTAAAAGTATGTATGACTATCAGTGCTTGTACCCTCCGCTAAAGTAGAGTTTGTGATATCAGGGTGTTCCCCCATGATTAACTTCCTTCCTGAACCACTTAAGCATTTAACAGAGAAGAACAGAAAGGAATGGGGACCGTCCTGTCTCTCCATGTTGCTTATTGATATTGATCAGTTTTTGACAAAGCATATTTAACCAAAAGTTTTTTTTGTTCTTTATATTTGAAATTTTTTAAATAGTATATATAATAAACTATTTCTTAATAAATCTCAATATTGAAATGGCATGATTTGCTATCTGCTATCTGCATAATTTCAACATTTACATAATAAATAGTGTAATTACAAGTATTTAAGCTGATAGGTAAGTTATGTGCTATTATGTGCTTATTTTCAACATTAGACTCAAGTTCATTTATTCTGGACCAGCGCCTCTTGTAGCAACAACAAGCACTTTCTAGTGCATACTTCAATTCTATTTAATTGTTAATCTCATTTAATCTATCTCATTAAATTTTTATCTTAATCAATTTAATTGTGTTGCAAAAGCTTCTTGATTTGTGTGTAAAAAGAATCTATTCATTAAAGTGATTTAATTGATTTTTTTTTTTCATTATTTATTCAGAAAGGACAAAAAGGTTAAACATATTCTAAAAGGTTCATTTGGACCACAGAAAGCATTTATACTTGGTAGATTCAAGATTCAAGATTATTTATTTATTGTGTACAAGTTCCCTTAAGTGCAACATGTAGTAAAATGTACCTGAATGATCATAAACTGTGCAAATCAAAAATTTGAATTTACATTTAAAAAAGCGTTTCAGGTAAAGATAAAAATCTTACAATAAACTTCTGATGTAAAGTAAAATACATACATAAAAAATAGAGAATAGAAAATCTTATTCAATTCACTCTGCGATGCTGATAGCGTCACCCAGATAGCATCACGGATGTGGCCCCACTTAAGCAAATGTGTGCTACTGGCGGTTCAGCACCGGCAAGCGGATGTATGCAAAAGTAAGCGCTGTGATTGAACAAATGTGGCCCAAACATCACAAACCAGATAGCATCTGGATGTGGCCCACTTGTGGCAAATGTGTGGCACTGCTGCCCGGTTCCAGCACCGGCAAACGGATGTATGCCAAATGTGGCCCAAATGTCACAAAACAGATATGGGCCACATGTTACATACTTTATTCAAAAATAGCTCTGGCCCACTTCTGGCAAAGGTTAATGCAATTGTTTGAAATAAAAATTGTTGACATTGACATTGGACTTGTGTTGTTTTTAAACACATCTGAAGCCTGATTAGGGACTGTATGCAGTTGTCTTGGTGAAAAGAAAGCCCATATGAGTTCGTCATAATGGTCGAAACTGGTTACAGGCCTGTAAAGGCCAGATGTCCGCGTCGCGATGGGGCCACTTGTGGCTAACATAAGGCAGATGTGGCACCGAGAGCATGCTCTAATATGTGGGCCAGGTGAAAATGCAGGATGTGGGCCACATCCAGGCCAGAAAATTTAGCTATGCCTTATGTTAGCCATAGGTGGCCCTGTTCTGGCCAGATGCAGCAGTCTGGTCACGACAACTTGAAGCGGTCGCTCCAATGGCCATCATTCCATGCGGTATCTTGAGCAGATGAAAATCTTGGGATGTTGCAGTCCTCCACTCCCTCCTCCAGTGTCCCATCGACCCAGCATCTTAAAAAAAGAGCAAATTCCACTGTCAAATACACGGTTTTATTTATCCTATAACAAAGAAAAACACTGTAGTGGCCATTGTCTCTTCACAATATTCATGCTGTATTAAATAATTGCAACTTAGTGAAAAAATAACTTTAAAAAAAGAAAAAAGGAAAAACACATGTAGCCCCAAATGGGCCCTTTGGAACAGTGGTGGATTTATTCTGTCCGTGTGTGTGTGTTTATGAAGATGTTCTGTGTGCAAGTGTTTGTGGCAGATTTTGGTGCCTTGATAACTGATACGGAAACCCATTTAAAAGCACTGTGGTTCACTGTCAGCCATTTTCACAGTCATGATGGATGACAGAGTTCCATCAGAGCCACGCATTTCAGAGTAGGAAAACTATAGTAGCTAATAGAAAATTGAAATAAATGAAGTTATTACCTGATGATCCCGAGGGTTGTCTTCCACCAGTTCATCTATAACTTGCGCATGCGCATTCATAGAACTCGTGCTTGAAGCTGAAACAATTGGCTGAGAAATTCTGTTTCTGAATGGCGATAGGTTGGTAATTAAGACAGCTGCCCTATGAGCTGTATAGAGGCACAATGGCGTAGTCTGCCTTTGATTAGTTTGGCAAAACCACGCTGTAGGAATTTCTGTGCGGTAAAGTTAATAATTTCTAAGCATGAGAAATGCCATGTGTGGCGTGTGAGCGTGTGAACTTGTTGGGGAAATCGTGTCTCACACTCCAATGCATGAGACTTGAGAGCCCTGCATTGGTGGTTGATGCAGACATTGAAAGCAAATAGATACTCAAGATATTAATACAAATAGAAATAGTAGAATATGGATATTGCTGTACAAATGGGATAAAACAGGTGTTTTAATGAGTGCAAGGGTGCAAAGATATGCAATAGTTAAGTTTCCCCGTGCAGAACACAGAATGAGAAAAGACATGACATGAATGAGCCAGAAATAGAGAATGTGTAAAATGTATATGGATAAATAATGTACAAGCCGAGCTAAGGATGTGCAAAAGTGCAATGTTCACAGTATTATGGGTGTGCAAGGTAGAGGAGAATAGAGTCAGTTATTTGTCTTTAGCCTTAATAGTGAAACCAGTTCAGTGGGGGAAAAAACTGGCCTTTTAGTATTTTTTCCTTTGTTGCACATAACCTCAAAAGAGTTCATATTTCAGGATAAGAGGATTGACCACAATCCTTCTTGCTCCTTTTCATTGTCTTAGACTTTTACAAGTCCTGTAGAGGTGGAAGGTTGCAGCCAAATGTCTTCTCAGCGGAGCGAATGATATGCTGCTTTTCTCCTTGGCAGTGGCAGCAGCATACCAGACTGTGATGGAGGAAGTGAGGATGGACTCTGTGATGGCAGTGTGGAAGTGCACTATCACAAGATGCTCTGGTTATTTACAGACACTCCGTGTATCGATTTGGTAGACCTGCACTCTGCCGGTCATGGATGTTGCCTCAAACATCTCGACTGAGGCAAACTGCGTCAAAGTTCTCGTGTGCTGTTGCAGTGATACACGGAGCATCTTGTTATAGCGTTTTACTGTATATTTTCATAAATCAAATGACAGTAGATGAGCATAACATTTATATTGAATAGAACATCATCGATGGTTTGATCCATCGCCCGTGTGTCTGGACAGCTGCTGACCCAGAAAGCAGAGCTCTTTACAACCGACACTCTCATACTCCGATTCGGCACTGACAAGCGGTTGCCACACAGACACCATGGATTTTACTTACTCTCGCTTGCTCACCTCTCTGATCCTCTTCATTTCATATAAAGAATTTGAGAATTTTTCCATCTTCGCGTTGTCCTCCTGATTTACAATTATTATAGGGCTCGAACTGAAAAGAGCTGAACGGAAGGCAACGTTCATCTGCGCTAATACTGTCAAGCTGGAAGAATTAGGCGAGGACGGAGCAACCATGTATTACTACCCAGAATGCATTGAAGCGTAAACGTGGCGGCCTATGGTGAAAACATTTTCAGCTTTTATTAAAAATAAAAAAAAGATATAAGTCTGTTTTTTATATCGCATTTACATAGCTAGCACCAGCGTTAATCTTCTGGGGGCCAACATGTCTTACTAGTCAGGGATCCCTTTAAGCATTTACATTTTTCTTTCATTTGCTGTAAATGTTAGAGATAATTGTTAAGTGTTCATTGTGACTTTAGACTTATGGTTTACATTTTAATAGTTTGAGTTCCGCATGGTTGTTGACATTTCTGTCTTAATAACTGAGGGTATATGATCAGAGGAAGGTTAAATTTAAAATAAAAATGTTTAAATGTAATATATTTTTCTCCTGGTCCTTATTTTAAATGGGTCATAAAAAACATCAATAATTATCGATATCGACGTGCCAAACACTGAAACATGACCGTGATACAGTTTTCAGCCATATAAATAACCCTGGATTTTGTAGTTGGTGATCTGTCTAGACCATTTTCCGGGCACCTCTTTTTTACAGCCCTAACTGTCTGAAGCTGGCTGGAAACCAAGGAGCTTATCATTGTTGTAACCTTCTAGTGCATGATGGTACACAGTAGTCCTCACAGAAGCTGTGTGAATGTCACAGCCTCTGTGTACTCCATTGAACTGAGTAATACTCCTGAACACATTCCAGTCAGTACAGTCCAAGCACGCCTGAAGGCTCTCTGCAGCCTCACTGCTGCACTTCTTTATGGTCCTTGCTGTATGTGTTGCAGGATCACAGACATCAGTACCAGCCGTTGTTTATAAAGCATATTCTGCCACCCTTTGTTGGCAATGTTGCGTTCATGCAACCAGTGAGCTGCAACATGGAATATAATAGTCCACACAGCCACATTTCAGAGGGAGGTATAATACAGAAGATGAAAAAACCTGTTCTGATCTTTAAATATATAGCTTGTCCAGGTTGTTGCATAGTGGCAGCACACATTGAAGAGAGAAAATCATGGAGTAGCGGGGTGTGGGTCACTGCGAATATTGCACAAAGCAACGCTGGTGTTTTCCGTGATATTGCTGGTGCGCTGAAGAAGTAGTTTCACGTGATGTTCATAGCTCTTCATCAGCCAACCATGCCATATTGGGGTATGACTTATGTTAGACATAATATTAAGATTTTTAAGAATAGCAATCTCCTTTCAAATTAAATTAGTTTGTTTTCAAGCGTCATTTATTAAAGTAAAGCTAAAATTAAATTAGATGTTTTCGTCATTATTAGTAAGCTATCTGTTAAACACACAGTTGAATGGAAGTTTAACTTCGTGATGTTGACAGAACAAGAATCACTTTGTGTATTTTAACATACTTCTTGTTGCTTAGTAATACAAAAAAACTAAGTTATGTTATTCTGTGGTGACTGTCAGTAAGGTTGTGTAATGATCTTTGCCATGAATTTCTGTTATGCTTGGTGTCCAAATTTAATTAAATATTTATTTTTATTTGCTTTATTTGATTATTTCATTTAATATTACGCCAACTTTAGGTGTAAAATGCAGATTAACACATGACATATTTTCCTCATTCAGGTTTGATGTGGATTTCACAGAGATTCATAGTTTCATGCGTTCAGAGGCAATTTACAGAGTCCCTGAGTTCTCAGTTTCTACGAAAGAGGAAGGCAGTGTGGCAGATCTTTATAGAGAGAGAAGTTTTGTTGAATCATGATGCATTGAAATAACTTTAGTCTTTTGCTTACATTTCTGCCATTTCAATATTTAAGCAACACTGCAGCGTTTAATTGTTGATCTCTGTGATTTTTTCAAATCTCTTATTCTAGACGATTGATAGAGAAAAGACCAGAAGAGAGAAGCTAAGGAAGCTGCAAGCAACCCGTTCAGCTCCAATCTAATAGATCAGCTCACAAGTGGTACTTGACTTTTGTTGGTATATTACGTGCTTATTAATGATATAAAGGTCATACAAATCCCGTCAGAGCGTAAACTGTGCACAAGACCACAAACAAAACAAAATGAAATTCTTCAGAAAAACACACAACCGCGCTGACACAGGGAGAATGGTGTGAGGGTGGATAACAAGAGACACTGGGAACAATGAACTTATAAAGGGGAAGAGAAACGCTGAACAAGATTAACGAGACGAGGGAAAACCAATCATTTCCATTTGCATTTCCATTTGCCTGCCACAATACCACTGAGAAGAATAGACAAAAGATACACATTCTTTACTTTACAACATTAAACCTTTCTAAAGGACAACATTGCCATACTAGTAGATATTAGTATGTGTGACAACTATGGCATTTAGCAGATGCTTCTATCCATAGTTTTATTCACTAATTATAGGGATAGTCTTCCTGAAGTCATAATTAAATAGCTCAATGGTTTGCAGAGCTACTTCAACCCTCAAATTTTATTTGTAACCAGGACTTCTAATTTTCAATAGCGGAAGCCATGCAAATGCAAAAGAAATATTATAATTTTTTGAATTTAGTACAACACATCACATGATGGATTTGCTGCTCCTTTTCCTCCAGAGATGAAATGAATCCAATAACACTGATTACATGATTATGAGATTATAAGATGTCTCAGCGAACATGATACAAGTTTATAGTATTTCAGCTGTATTTTTGGTTCTTTACAGTGTGGTTTTTGGAATTACACTAGAAACTTTACCTCAAGCACTGTAAAATGGACTTTTTAGACCAAAGGTGTTTTTTAAACTTTTTTAAATTGTCACTCCTGTTTACACTTAAGTGATTTCATTTACATTATGTAATAGATTAATAAGGAGAAATTTGCTTTTTTTTGTTTGAGAAAATGAAAAATTCAACCAGTTAACACATTTTTTAACATCTTTGGTCTAATGGATCACCTTTTTCCACTTCAGTGGGAGTCCTCTGATTCAGTAATTGTATAACAAATAGTGAAATTATATTTTAGGGGTCCAAGCATGAAGTGCTGGAACCCTATTCATTTTGTTCTGATGATGATGATTTTTATTTATTTATTTATTTATTTTAAACCGTCCAAGCACGAAATTGCTGGAACCTTGTGTTTGCATTTTTATCTTTTATCTCTGGAACCATAGGGCGACTGCTTGGGAGGCGGCCTGTATTGCTTTGAAATGACTAAAATTGAATATAAGTTTAAGGAACGTCTGTCATTTCATTAAGAGAAAGATCAGGCAATCAAATAAATGATCTGTTTACACACATTTTTACAAATATAAGAATATATTACTTTTAATGGGTTAACCTGAAGTTTTTAGTCCATTAACTTTGGATCATTTGTACATATTTTTTTTATAGATGGGCAGAATTAGATGATATTCAGCAGCGTCAATGCAGTTACAAGCCCGGTGGGTTGATTTCTCTTGCGCGCTCCTGGCAGAGAGGCTGGCATGGTTGGCGTACCAGACAAAAGTTTTGGCTTTCTACAATTTCTTCCAGGAGTTGGAACAGGTTGTAGCCAACTCAGAGACCTGGCTGAAAGTACAGCAACCACCAGCATGTGAACCAGAACCCCTGAGAATCCAGCTTGAGCGCTGCAGGAGTAAGCCTTGTTGTCTGTGTTCATAGGGCCTTCTTCCTCTTTAAATGTGTCTTTCAATGTCTGTTTGTTCTGTGTCCATGTACAGGATAAAGTCTGTCTATTCCTGTGTCTTTCCAGGTAATGTCTTTACCAACTGCATGTGTTATACTGATCATCCTAAATAGCCAACATTTATAATTGAAAAAGCACAATGAGGATATGCCTCTAGATTTAGGGATATTTCAAAGCCAAAGATTATTAGTTTCTTCGAGGTTTTACCATGCAGTATTAATTTTCTATAACAGAGGTCACCACTAACAAGCGGACCCGGCGGTCAGGTCCCGGACAGAAGCTGTATTGCCATGCCCTCATTTATGTCTGACGTGAATTTGGGTGTAAAAAATCACCGTACAGCCAGTTTCCACATATGATTCATGAAACAGCTGTACCTATGTGCCAATCCTGCATCTTTGTTTATCTGCTTTAGCTGAAATCAATACGCCAATTTACATGCAGCGCCCCTATTTATTCATGGTGTCACGGGGCCGCCCAAAAAGCTTGCAACATTGAGAGCGGAAGGTGTAAAAAGGAATTTCTCTGAAGTGGAGATGAAGCCTCCTTGCTTGAGGTAGAAGACTTTTTCTAGTAGTGTATTACTGAAAGCATGGCCTTCAATGTCATTGCCTGACTCAATAAAGAATGGGTCCTGACTGAAGAAGTTCTGCAGAGACAATCGAGGAATCTGTGCGTTTATTAGCTGAGATACACCGCTCTCTCATTTCAATTAATGACAAATCAAATGAAACCATGAAAAAAATAAACAAGAATAAAGTGTCTATGAACGTTATGTCTTGTATGCCAAACATAAGTGTTTGCTTTCATTTAGAACTGCTGAATGAGAGTCCTGTCTCCGTTTTTTGCAATTAATGTATATAATCATCCATTGATGAATTGGCTTCAGGCGCGCTTGAGTACAATCACACCAGGAAACCCAGCAATATCATAAATTCCCTGATTGTAACACTTTGCTGAGTAAATATAATGAGATAAAATTATATCTGCTATAACGTAACTGCACATGGAACATTTAAAATTACTGCAGTCTGTAATCTTACAATTAGATAAATCGATAAAAGTTTATTAATCATATATAACCCACAATAAACATCACCTGAAACGTATTATTGCTTTACAAAGGCCAACTATGATGTAATTAACTCTGTAAAATCTCGAAATTAGGCGTTAAGTGGTCATTACACCCGTTTTTCTGTGATACGTGTTTGATAAATAGAGGCCAGTATGACTACACTACCTACGCTGTTGATATAGTAAGCAGGAACTTAGCTTCCTGAATTTGCAGGAGCTGTAATCTGAACTTCTAAACATAACCCACGTGTTTGTGAATGTTCACTCAACTATGGTTTGAAGCTTACTTTTGTTATTTAGGATGTGTCAGACTTGGTAAGTTGCGAAGTTACCTTTGCTTAATTCTAACTGGTTTTGGGAAACACTTGCATACATAAATTCATGGGTCAACTTATCACAACTATACTTTTTTTTGAAAATGCACCCCAGAGCAAGCTGGTGCAGTTAGCTCACTGCAAAACAAGTTTGATCCCCAGGCACCCCTTTCTGTGTGGAGTTTCTCCTATCTGCGTGGGTTTCCTTCGCTGTCCAAGGTATGCAGTTAAGTTAATCTGCACCTCAACATTGCCTGGAGGTGTGGGGTGTGGTGAATCTGTGCCTGTAGTACTGGAGTAAGCTCTAGCATCTGCGACCCCAAATAGAATTAAGCAGTTTGGAAAATTAATAAATTAGGATTTACAACACATTGAGACCATCTGAGATACCTTGCAGCACAGACGAGGACAAGAGCAACAAACAGAGAAATACTTTACCAGTGGTCTACGTGCCACCTCACCTGGTGGTGTCTGTGCTCCATAGTAAAGTTAGTGCAACTCAGGTGTTTCAGTTATGCTGAAACTTTTACTACGGAAGTGGAGTCACATGTCAGTTTTCATATCATCCAACAATGGCTACAAGGTATTTTAGAACCATGCTTTTGGAGAAAGAACACTGCACTACATATGAGCGTCCCAAACCCGCAACAACCAAGCCCATGGCGACAGTGGCAAGGAAAAACTCTCTCTAGTAGGAAGAAACTTTGAGAGGAACCAAGACTCGGAAGGGGGCTCCATCTGGGTGACCGGGTGCATGAACATTTAATACACAAGTAAACATTAATTCAGGTGTCGTTAATTAATCATTTTAAAAAGAAGTGAAGATATAAAAATAATCCAAAGGACGCTTTCGAATCGAGAGTCATTGCTGAGATATTTGCTAAGATTCACTCCAGCAACGATATAAGTTAAAATTAGTTCAATATTAAACTGGTAATTCAGTTCAGGAGTCCATAGGGTCTAGAAAAAACCCCAGCGGACTCCAGATGATGAAGTTTCCATAGAGTCCAGGTGAGGTTCAGCGGTCAACTGTCAGCAGAAGAAAGAAGAGAGAGAGAGTTAGTGCCCTACACCTAACCTCCGGCAGTGCTAGAGTAAGCTATGGCAGCCTGGCTAAAAAGGGAGAGCTGGAAGCACAGACGCGAGGGCTTCCAGGGGGTCGCCAAGTGTCACACCAAACCACCCGCCAGTAAAGCGGCGATCAGGGAGAATGGCAGGATGACAACGCAATTCCCCTTTCACCTTTAATCTCAAATGACCGCAGACCCCAAATCTCACAGCTACCTAAAAGGGACTTTTAATATCAAAAGACTTGACTTAAAGAGGTAGGTCTTAAACCTTGAAAGCTTAAATGCAAGAATTTTCTTTTGATGTAAATAAGGTAACTCACCTTATTTAAGGTATTTTAGAGTTGACACGAAATTTAACTGGCAGTCAGTGGAGTGAGGATAAAACTGGGAGTGATATGATCATATTTTTTAGTTAGTGAGGACTCTGGCTGTTGCCTTCTGGACTAGCTAAGTTATTTAATGACCCTATGCGGACAATCGAAGAATAAGGCATTGATGTCGAGCAGTGTAAACACTAAAACCAGTTTCGTATCTTGCAAGGATAGCATGTTTTCTTAGTTTGGCAATATTCACGAGGTTGAAAAGAAGGCAATCGACTAATGTTAGAAGCATGTACATCAAATGAAAAGACTCGGATTCTAGAAATAACACCAAGGTTTTTGGTGCATGGATATCCATCAAGACTGACCATGATGTCAGACAGTTGACTTTCTAGTGGGTTTAGTGCTAGTAGAAGAACCTCCTATCTTGTCTGGAATTTAACTGGAGGAAGTTGTCTGACATCTACTTTTGATGTCAATTAAACGTCTTCATTCCTCCCTCCACTATAAACACTTCAAAACTATGTTTTACTTTTTGAGACAGACACACACATTTTGTGTTGTTAATTATTTTTTAAATAACTCAGAATCCCTTTAACTTATAGAAATCACACACATACAGAGTCACCTGAATGGAAAGTCCATTAATTTCTCTGTATGTGAAATTATTTATGAGTTATTCTGTGCAGAAAAGTTAGTGTGTATCAACGCGTTAATTATATTATTTGCCATGCTCAAACATGTTAGCATTTCTAAAGAGACTCAATTGGAACACCATCATGCACAAAAATGTAATTCTCTTCCAGAAGGCTAAAGAGGCTCATTTTATAGGCCAAAATGAGTCAATATTGACTCAAGATAACCCAAAACTTTAGTATTTCTCCCCCTCATTTTTAATGTTAGAAAGTAGTTGCCAACACTCAGTAGGTGAACCCAAACGCAGAGTCGACAAGAACCAGGTCACAGGCACAGGATTAGATGGATGAAAAACCAGAGTTTATTCAAGCAGATATCAAAAACCAGTCCGCGAACAAACAAATCCAAATGGCAGGAAGCAGAGGGGTAATCCAAAACAAAAGCAAGGGTCCAAACCGAGAGCAGTCAAACACAAAAAGAAACGCTTGGTATGTAGCACTTTAGGCATAACGATAGTTAAGAGAATGGTTGTGACTGAAAGTCCTTAAATACAATTGATGTGGATGTGATTGTTTAAAACTCTGGTGACGCTTATCTGGTAGTCGGGGGTAATTGTGAAGGTCTGGAACTGGAGTCCTGGTCAGATGGACTCCTCCCTTGGTCTGGGCTGGGATCTTACAGTGATTAATTATATATATATATATATATATATATATATATATATATATATATATATATATATATATATGTATATATATATATATATATATATATATATATATATATATATATATATATTAGAAGCTAAGCAATTATTGAATAACTCGAATAATTGAATTGAGGCAATTTTCTAGAATCGAAGCTACAGCATGTAAACGTATTATTTCACACAGAGGCGGCTTATTAACAGCCTTTACAATATTTTCAGTGAGTACGATCAAAGAATAGATCCTCGGTATGTGAGCGTATTTGTGAATATTCGTGCAAAAACGATGAAATTCATGAGCAGCATAAATTATTTTTTGGCGATGTAAACACGCCGCGGCGCTGTTTGTAAGCGCCATTACTAAGCTAAAGCGCTCCAGTTTCCGTCCGCGTCCTTGTTACAGACAAAATCGTGAATTTAGCTGATAAATAACTACATCAACCAGCGTTCTACTCACAATACAGACATTTATTAAGATTTTACCATCGATTTTTTTCATAGTTCATTCCGGGCGGAACCCTTTATTTGTAGCCTTGGCTCCAGCGTCTTGCGGGGGATTATGAAATGCAGTTTCTCTCTTCCGAAAAGGCCAAGCAACTCATTTTATTAGTGAACAGTTCAAATGACCCTTGAACTTCATATTTCTTTGTTTTTAATTGAATACAACAACATAGCGTGTTATTACTTCCTACTCCTGATAGAATAAGCCTAATAACAAATATTGTCATTTTCATTTACATTTTTTATCCGATTACTTCGATTAGTAATAAAATGTCGATAGATTACTCACGATTACATAAATAGTCATTTATTTGTAGCCTAATATAAATATATATATATATGTAATATATATATATATATACTCACTCTCTACATACTCTCTCATCGTATTTTGTCATCAAATTATTTTATTCTGTATCCAGATGGATACCTAATTGATAGGGATGTACCGATACCATTTTTTTGAGACCGAGTATTTTTGGGTACTCACCGATACCGAGTAGCGATACCTACGATTTTGCATTGCTTTTCGAACTGTTCGTTGCTGCAGTAAACAGTACATTTCAATTCAACGAATCATTTGGGTATGTCGTCTTTTCTGTGCACTAAATTATACTTTTAGCGAATGCATTTCAATGTTTTTAGATAGGCCGCCCCATTTAAGCCCCATTTTAAAATTGATGTATAAGCCGCGGCCTATCATTAAAGAAATCGGTAGTCTAAACTCAAAAAACGCTTTCAAAAACCACAATATAAATTAAAAGTACACACTTCAGCCTTATGTAATTGTATAAAATAAATCATACTAATTTTTTATCCATTTATTTGTTTTATAAGTATCAAAACATAAAAAAGCAACAACAATTAAATAAAATGTTAAATATTAAAATATTGGTCTGCTTTGCTGCTGTCATTATCAGGTACCTCCAGACGGCCGACATTTTTATCTCCGCTCAGTTTACAGTTTATTTGGCAGAGTGTTGTGGCATTTACCTCTCCTGAATGGTGATAAACATAACTACATCATATCTTATACATGTGGTATCGGTAGTAGGTATCGGGGGATATTGTTCTGAGTATGAATAACAGCACGGGGGGTGGTATCGGTATCAGTGCATCCCTTCTAATTGATAAAGAACTGTTTCCACCCTTACAGTCCTCACTTGACCTACATAACTCTGCAAGCCAATAAAACACTACTATTTCTAGTAGTTATGTCTACAGTTTCAGCGCTTTTATAGTAAATAAAGCTAAAAGAAAATTCTATAGGCACAGGTCAGTTATTCATTCAGCAATTGACTGATTTCTAAACTGTGTCAGCATTTATACAGCAAACTATAGCGTCCCACAAGACACAACAACATAAAAGCATGTATGACTAACTTCAACACACATACACCATAATAAGCAAAGATGAAAACATTAATTTTTTCATGTCTGTTAAGGCTATGCTTATTCTGTTGAGTTCTGACTTTTTTTTTTTTTTTTTACATTTGCCAGCAATCAGATGCGAAGATGGAACTAAACAAGCTTCATTTCCTTTACAGACCATTTGCGACCACTGTTTATTTGGGATATTATTAATGACTGTGCTGTAGCTTCACCCTCACTATTCTGTTATTCTGTCTATGCTGACAGGCTGACAGGTGCCACATATGAATGGCCTTTCTTGTTTTTTTTTTTTGTTTGGCGTGTGGTTTTAAAGAACAACTGTGGAGGGCCTCATGCCTGTATTCACCTAGGGCCCTATAATTGCAAAATCCGCCACTGTCGGTCTTCTGGCTTAGCAGATATATATAATTGTGTGTCGTCCGCAAAACAGTAAAAACTAACTTCATGCTTATGAATAACTGAGCTAAGGGCCGTAGCCTGTGAAACAGCAAGGGACCTAAAACTGATCCTTGTGGTGCTCCATATATCACCCCTTGGCGTGTTCCGAGGAATCACTGTTATATTCACATACTAGTAGCAGTCTGAAAGGTAGGAATTGAACCAAGAGAGGGGCCATTTCCTGATACCAACAGCATGTTAGAGGTCTATCTAGGAGAATGGAATGATCTCGTTACTAGAAAATAATGTTGGCACAGTTGGAGCAGTAGTCTGGCTATTAGTCAGCTTGGACACCATGTTAAATAGAAATGTAGGATTGTTTTTGTTATTTTTAATTGGCAAAGAGAGGTATTCTGATTTAGCAACTCTAAGAGCCTTTTTATAGCTTGAATCTTGAATCTTGAATCCATAGCATATTTCCATGCTAATTCAAACACCACTAGTTTAGTTTATCCCCACTTGCGTTCTAATTTCCATGTCTGTTGTTTTAAGGAACGTAAGTGGTCATCATACCAAGGGGATGTTTTATTTTCTCTGATCTTTTTCATTCTTAACAGAGCAGTTTTGTCTAAGGTGGAATGAAGCGTAGATGTTAGATAATCCGTAGTACTCTCAAGTTCAATGGGATTGGACATTTCTCCTGGCAGGAATGATAGATCGGGGAGATTATTAATAAAGTTACTAGCTGTATTTGACGTGATTGTACGCTTGGTACAGAAGCAAGATGGGGAATTTGTATTTTGACTAAGGTGAAAATCGAATGTAAAATGATGATGGTCAGAAATAATACTGGTCTGAGGCAGTACAGTTACATTAACTACATTAAGACCAAATGATAGGATTAAATCAAAGGTTTGACTGCAGTTGTGAGTGCCCAATTACATTTTGAACAATACCCATGGAGTCCGGTATATTAGTAAAAGCTGCTGTCAGGGGAGCTTGTTCACTGTCTGCATGAACATTAAAATCTCCCACAGTTATTGCTCTTTCAGTTGAAATAACCAAGTCTGAGAGAATTTCTGCAAATTCAATTAAAATTCAGAATACGGACATGGTGGATGGTAAATCGTAACGAGGGGGAGCGTTCGAAGATTGAGATTTTGCAGACACGTCTACAATTCTAAAGAATAATAATTTTAACTATTTCAATTTAAATCCTGACTTCTATGTTATTGAAAGAGATCTTTCATAAATGGTTGCAACACCTCCCCCTTTACCACTATACCCCCCTCATTTAAGACTAAGTACTCATTGGGTTTTATCCGTGTCTTGGTTAAACAGAGCACGTTCAGGACATGGTTTGAAATTATTTTATTAAGAATAAGTGCCTTAGTAATTAATGATCTAATATTTAGTAGTCCTATTTATAGATTAGTAGTGCAGGTAGTCTGCATTGGGTGCTCTAATTTAATATGAATTAAATTTGAAAAGGACGCCTTTTGCATTTTACCTGAACTATTTTTGGTTCGGGGCACAGAGACAATGTCAATATGGTGGTACCAAGTTGACAAATCAAGGCAACTCGCAGGTGGTTGGTTTAGCCTTTCTGCCTGCGGTCTGGCAGGTCATTTACACCGGAGCCAGAAAAACCAGAGCCATAAAGGACTTGTCTCACCCCAGTAACAGTTTTTTGCCATCTGGGTGTCATCAGCGCAACAGCTTTATTTTAAATATGTCATCATTATGATTATTATGATTATGGTGATTTTCCATTTGCAGATTTTTTTGGTACCCCACTCCGGCACTTGGTGCTTTATGTGCAGGGTGTGATATGCATTATTGGTTGTGCCGGCCCTGAACACAATAATAGAGATTCTGCGTGCTGTTCTCCTTGTCCTTTTAGCGATATGGTTTATACAGTTACATAAGTTTGCAGAAATGTTTGAGCATCAAGAGCGTTTGATGCAACGTCAGTTTTACAATATGATGCTAGTATATTTGCAACAGCGAAGACGTGCTGCAAGACAGCTGCAAAGGAGAGAGGTGACAATACACACTAAGACTGAACCAGGACATGAAACCTCAACTTCTAAACTTTTCAATGTGGCTGCAACAATGTCCATCAAAGAGCATCATGGTGCACTTAACTTTAAATAGTGGATTCATTACAGTACTGTAATGTGGATACTGTATGTGTAGGTGGTGGATATCTTTAGGAGTACTTTAGTTTAACATATTCTTTAAGTACATCTACTTTTACTTAACTAACATAAATGTGACAATTAAATAATTTTGAATATTGAATGAGCACAAAATTATGACTACCTGAATAGTGTTATCCCTGAGTTTAGGAAGAAAGCACATCGTCCCATAGTGTTTTGTCAAATACTTTGCAGAACCTCCTGTAGGATCTGCTAGGAGCAAATATTTTAAACCCTGAATGTTATAAGGTGAAGTCGTTGCTGATGAGACTGGGTGTCAACACATCCTGCACATAATTGACAGTTTAAAGACTGGTGGAATAGCCAACACTGCTCTGTGGAGAAGAATTTAGAGGAGAATTATAGAGAGGATTGTGCAGAAGAGCTACTGTAGCTAAATCTGTACAGCACATTGTCCTCTGCTGCATAATGGGCTTCCTAAACCACCTAAACCACAAACCATGATTTTTTCCTCATCAGACTATAATTTCTGGAAAAAATGTGTTGCCTTAGACAGAAACTCAAATTTAATTCAGTCAACCATGTTTGGTAAGGGTTGGAAGAAGTACAGACTGCTCCATTTCGCAATGTACAGGAACTGCTTCTTCTTGAGATAACTGTTAACTGTAACTTGAACTCTGTGGTACTTTAATGTGTGATCTAATCTGAGGTACTAATCTAATGATTTTATCCTCTGCAGCAGAACTAAGTCTTGGTCTCTCTTTTCTTTGTCAGAGGGAGTTTCATCGGTGTTTGATGCTTTTCATGACTGAACTTGAGAATCCATTCAAAGTTCTTGAAATTTTCTGTATTGATGTCATGGTGTGGTAGGAAAGGGAGTTGAGGACACTGTTGCAGGCAGAACCAAAGGGTTTATTGGGGAAAACAGGCAGGGTGCACATGACATGGGGAAAAAAAGAACTGAGGCAGTCCCAAAAACACGGGCAAAAAGATACACAAAAAGCAGGGCAAAAAGGCACAGGGAAAAACCAGGACGAAAACACTCGTGAAAACAGGAACAAAGTAGACAAAAGATGGGGCTTGTGCTCCCAGTACTTAGGATATGGTGAACAGAAGAATTCTCTGTCTGGGAACAGAAAGAGCAATATCCTGACGCTGTAAGACCCACAAGGTGAAACTGAAATGATCCAGACACACTGCAGCCTGATCGGATGGGGGTTTACTGGGAGACACCAGCCTGGGGAGAAACACAAGAAACGCAGGTGAGGGATAAATACTGACACAGGGCAAAAAAAACGATCATAACAAAACCACAAACCACACAGATAGCATGAGGGTGAAAGACAAGGGTCAAACTGGATTAAATAAAGCCACACAACAGAACAAATGAGCGCTTGCACCAATCCCAAACTGAAGGCAAACGAGACGCAGGTGAAAGTAGCGTGGGTGTGTTCTAAACAGATACTGACTTACTAGGTAGGGAGCACACAGTGCAAACAACATATACGGAAGTGGGGTGTGCTTTAAACAGAGAGTGAACTACTCACGAGGGCACAAAGTGAAGACAGTGAGAACACGAAAGTGTGGAGTTAGCTAACAGGGAAAGCTAAGGCTAACCGAAGACACACAAGGTGGACTAGACACAACATGAATCACACCGAAAGTGAACCCAGAGCACAGAACTAAACAACTTAAATAGCGGCAACTATTGCCGCTTAACCGGGTATGAGGAGGCACTGTCCGACGAAAGTCCAGAGGAGCCATGACAATTGACCAATCTTCATGTAAACAGTAATGATGGACTGTCATTTCTGTTTACGTAGTTGAGTGGTTCTTGCTATAATGTGGTGTAGAACAGTAATTAAATAAGGTTATTCACTATATTCACACCCAACACAACTGATGGTCTCAGTCATATTAAAAAGGCAAGAAATTCACACACCTATTAATTGAAAAACATTCCAATTAAATACCTCGTCATGAATCTAACTGATAAAATGCCAAGAGTGTGAAAAACTGTCATCAAAGCAAAGGTTTCTACTTTGAAGAATCTGAAATAAACACTCCTTGAATACTGCATAATTCCATATGTATTTCTTTATAATTTTGATGTTATAGTTTTGATGTCCTCAGTATTAATCTACTAATGTAGAAATCCAGCTTGGCACTATCCATGCATTCTTTCACAGTACCAAACCATAGGGAAAAAACAACCTGCCAGCCATGCAACACAGGCATTCTACCTTTACTATCACTATATTAACATTTTTATATAGATATTTCAAAAGGTGCATGTCATAAAAATGTTGGTGTCAAAACAGTCAGCATTTACAGTATAAAGTAGGACATATTTGAGTAGCCCATAATGTGTTTTTATTAGTCCAATTATATATACTGTATATATGTGTATGTATATATATTTATATTATGGCATCCCTATGGATTGTAATTTACTTCAGGAGATTCTTTAATCATTGTGAATATCTGAAAAAGTGAGGTACCTTAAGTATTTTCTCTTATAAGACAAGCGAGTGAGTATTATAATGTAAGTATTCTGAAAAGTGTAAAATATCAACATATTTTTGCCACATCATGCTCATCATCATAAACTGCAATATACTGTATACACTATATTGTCAAACGTATTTGCTCACTTGCCTTTACACACATATAAACTTAAGTGACATCCCATTCCTAATCCATAGGGTTTAATATGACGTCTGCCCACCCTTTGCAGCTATAACAGCTTCAACTCTTCTGGGTAAACTCTCCACAAGGTTTAGGAGTGTGTTTATGGGAATTTTTGACCATTCTTCCAGAAGCACATTTGTGAGGTCAGACACTGATGTTGGACGAGAAGGCCTGGCTCACAGTCTCTGCTCTAATTCATCCCAAATGTGTTCTATCGGGTTGAGGTCAGGACTCTGTGCAGGCCAGTCAAGTTCTTCCACACCAAACTCAGTCATTCAGGTCTTTATGATCCTTGCTTTGTGCACTGGTGCGTAGTCATGTTGGAACAGGAAGGGGCCATCCCCAAACTGTTTCCACAAAGTTGGAAGCATCAAATTGGAAGCATCAAAAATCTCTTGGTATGCTGAAGCATTCAGAGTTCCTTTTACTGGAACTAAGGGGCCAAGCCCAGCTCCTGAAAAACAACCCCAGTCGGCGACGCAGCATCCACTGACCATGCGCTGTCATTTTACGTGGCCTGTCACTTCGTGGTTGAGTTGCTGTCGTTCCCAACCGCTTCCACTTTGTTATAATACCACTGACAGTTGACTGTGGAATATTTAGTAGCGAGGAAATTTCACGACTGGACTTGTTGCACAGGTGGCATCCTATCATGATACCACGCTGGAATTCACTGAGCTCCTGAGAGCGACCCAGTCTTTCACAAATGTTTGTAGAAGCGGTCTGCATGCTTAGGCATTTGAAGTTATACACCTGTGGCCATGGAAGTGATTGGAACACCTGAATTTAATTATTTCGATGGATGAGCGAATACTTTTGGCAACATAGTGTACGTTAGCAGACAATAGAAAATAAGTATTCATTTTTAGAGTATAACAACAACAACAACAACAACAACAATAATAATAATAATAATAATAATAATATGTATTCTCTGCTTCCAGGATGAAATAGCACGTCTTTCGGCGGTTCAACCACAAGTGAAACAGTTACATGACCAACTTCAGGAACTGAATGAAAAAGAGGAAACGCCGGTTCTGTTTGATGCTGATATATCTGCCTTCCAGGATCACTTCCAGCAAGTCCTTGCAGATCTAAAAGACAGAGAGAAGCAACTTGTATTAGGTGAGTGGTGTCTAAGATGACAAAAAGGAATCTAAAAAGAATATACAGTATCTCAGTATACAATAGTTTTTGATACAAAGTCTGTGACAGCAAGTCATTATAAACAAATGAAAAGAATAAAACTATCTAAACATTAGGCAAGAATTTGCATTTTGTGTACAACATACACAAAATGCAGAAGGAAGTCTCTGATAACAGCTCAACAAGCATAAAGCCCAGATAGGCACTTTTTTAGACAGAAATGTGGTTTGCAATGAGGTGAAGGGGTTGGCTTGCTGGTGGCAGGGTCTGGTTCCATGTGATATTGGTGTATCAGTTGAGGGGCGTGGAAAGAAGTGCATGGAATCATGCATCTGGAGAGAAACCAAGAGAGAGATTGGAAGAAAATAAAATCAGTGTTAAAGTTAGTCTTAAGTCAGGAAGCCTCGTCCCCCTCGTCTTAGGTCAGGAACCCTCGTCCCCCCAGCAGATTGCCAAGGCTTCCAGCTCCACTGCGGCATACCGCTTCTTGGGCAGAAAAATCTTGTGGCTCTAGTACAGCAATTAGTAGCTATTATTCATTATTAATACAAAGGCCAGCTGAAGTCAAGGAAGAAGGGACGAAACACCAACCTGAGAAAAGAACATACCTGGGTCTTTGTAGAAAGGAGGTCAATCAGGTTCCTCTACTGGGAGGAGGCCCCGGGGAAGACCCAGGACACGCTGGAGAGAACCCCTTGGGATGGGATGGGAACCCCTTGGGATTCTCATGAGTGAGCTGGGCGAAGCCGCTTGGGGAGAAGGACATCTGGGTTACCCTGCTTAGGCTGCTGCCCCCATGACCCGAACCTGGCTACACAGAAGAAAATGGGTGGATGGATGATTGTCAATTAACAACTAATGACTTGTCAAAAGTTAGTCAGTAATCATTCAAAAAGAAATTCTTGCTTTTTAAGGTGTTTGAGAACACCAATTGCGTTGTGCAGAAGTAGGATTGGTACAGTTGGTTCTTGCCATAATGTCAAGTAGATCAGTAGTCAGATAGGGCTATTCACTGTATAGAACTGTTCATAAAACACCTTACAATTGAAGAAATGCAAGAAATTCCCAGGTGACTACTTCATGAATCTGATAGAGAGAATGACAAGACTGTGTAATGCTGTCATTAAAACAGAATGTGGCTACTTTGAAGAATATAAAACACATTTATCTATTGCTAATCTATTTCACAGTAAAGGTTCAGAATCAGTTGTATACATTGTATGCTTTGTGTAAATTCCTCATTTTAAAATTGACCTAAATGATTCCGAAATGAAACTGAGGTCTTTATAGAAATCCGACAAAATCTGAATATCCTTTTTCTTTGTTGTCCATCTTCAGTCCAGTCTTGCCTTCCACCTTCCCTCTACAAAGATGTTATGGCAGCCTTGTTGGCCTGGCTACATCAGTGTGAAACAAAACTGGCTGTTCCCTCCACGGCAGTAACTGAGTACCCAATCATGGAACAGCGACTAAAAAATATCATGGTGTGTTTACATAATTTCTTTCATTTCAGTTTATGTCATATTCTAATGATTATTTGATGTGTTGTATTTTTGTAGAATGTATGTTTATTTAGCAAATAATGGCATTTAATATGGGACTAATGTATCAGATTTATCACGAACAGTTGCAACTGCAGGCACTTTTCTGTTGTGCTCAAATATTTTTAGCCCTTTATGGTGTGCATTTTTTCTATTAAACCCTATGAGGTTTTTCATAAGCATTTGTGAAAAAATATAATATATGCAACCTATATAGTTTTCTCTTGTTCCAATAGGGCTTAAGGGCAAATGTACAAAATATGAGAAATGTTGGACAAGACACTCTGACTGTAAAAATAATTACACGCTTCCAATTACCAACACCTAAAACCCAAAACGTCACAAATTTAATGAAATACAAAAAATGACAATCCATAAATCACTGCAAAAGCTCTTAATACACTCTTATGGCAATACACAGTGAAGTTTGAAAATTGGTCTAAGTGTATAAGGTTTTTGCTGAAAAAAATATGAGCCTTAAGATAATTCTAGACCAGACACATGGCAGCAGCAGTAAGCAAAGGATCTTATATTTGGACCAGTCATCTTCTCCATATTCCAGTGAAATTAATGAACCACATCTGAGAACCTTTCCTTTCGGGTGTAATGATAAATTGTTCTGTATTAATACATTAATTCACTCATCAGCGTTCCCATAGCATCCAAAATGCAATCCAAAATGAAAATATCAATCAGACATCATACATATTGTAATGTCTGTTGTGAAACAAGTGCAGAGATGTTCGCTGGTTTCAAATCTGCATATAATATTGTCTCATATCCATTGCCGGCTCCTGAATCGAATTAAATCAAATTCATATTGTATCAAACTTTTTGATAAGGAAACCTGTGATTTACATCCCTACTTTTCTCCTTCCCACTCCACAGGCACCCTTCTTTAGGGAAACAGTATTGCGCTGGTGTGTGCATAGGGGCGAAAAGACAGGATGCAATTGAATGTAAACCTTACAGAATTATTAAAATAAAACAAAAAAATAAAACACTTGGCACAGCACTGAAAAACAAAACATGATACTCAAAATTAATACACATAGATTGATGGGAACAAACACCAACACAGAGGCAACAAGAAGATGCCAACTTAGGGAGATAACCAGGTGGAACATAGTTAGGCAGACAAATTAAAGACAGGAGAACACTAATACAAAGATGACACTAGAAGCCTGGCCACACATGTATGGATTCAAATGTACAGTGTATACATTACTGAATATTTTATTAGTTGAAGCCAAAGGCCAAAGGAGTCAGTGTCAGTTTAACAGTAAAACATTTTCTGATCTGTCTGTGTCTTTTAACTGACTAATTGTTCAAGCTGAAAATCTGTGCTAAAATTGTGAAAAAAAGTGTCATGTAAACCCATGAGGCAAAGACAGACTGTTGGACAGCAGACCTCCAGGACAAGACTTGGATATCTATGATGAGCTGTACTGTATATACTAAAGTATCTCTAGGTAGTTAAAATAGGTAGACACCCTAAAGTGTTCACTGTCTGTATTGCATAAATTGACCCTCTAATGTTCAGAATCCATGTTGAACATGTTTGTGCAAATGCTGCCTTCTGTTGTTACTTTCTCTTTCAGTGACCTGAAACACCCAGTGTCATATGGTGATTAATGGATCTGACCCTATTTGCAGGCAATTCAGGGAGTGCGGGAAGAACACCAGACTGAAGTTGACGATCTAAATAAAATGGCTGAACAGGTGTTTCAGAAAGCACCACCTGAGATATGTCAAAAGTATCGTACTGAGTTGGACAATGTCATAGCACGCTGGAAACGTATGTGTGAACAACTGGATGAAAACATGAAGAAACTACAGGAACATATGACCAAGCTACAGCAGTTCCAGGTAAATCTGTGATTAAATTTATTTATTTATTACTTGAACATGCAATAGGTATATGTGCTGTATGACCCTAATGGAAATGAATAAGATGGCATTGTCTGTTTGTGAATTTAGAATGACATAGAGACACTTCAGAAGTGGATGGCAGAAGTTGATGTTTTCCTAAATGATGAGTGGCCAGCTTTAGGAGACTCTGAGGCTCTTGAGAAGCAGTTGGAACAGTGCACGGTGTGTGTGCAGTTTTGAATTATTATTATTATTATTGCAGAGGATTACTGCACCCATACAATACTTCTATTAAGAATAGTAATACTAATCCAGGCTGTATGTTTAAAAATAATGCTACTGATCATGTGTTCCCTGTCGATATTCCACTCGTACTGCATCATAAGACGCTGTATGGGAAAAACTCTTTTTTTTTCTCCTCGACTGAAGCCTTTTTCCAATCACACAGTGACACTGCACGTCGATTGGTTCGTGCAGTGTAATAAAAATGAACCAATGACTCGGTGGCGGAATTGAACAAGCCAATGGCTGCGCCGCTCGCCCGAGCCTGGCCGAGTGGGTGGGGCTTACGGGCTATATAAGCGGCCGTTGCGCCACCGTTGCTCAGATTTCTTCTCTTCAGCTACGGAGCTTTTCCTTGCTGATTCCCTCGCTGAATGCCGTCACCGTTGATTGTGCATTGCAGATGGAAAAACCGGCAATTTCGCCGTTTTACTTTAATTTTTCCCCTGCCGCTATCCGGCGATTCTAAGAACTTCTTTTCTATCTAAAAGAGCAAACGGCATTTTTAAATGCCTCGCCGTCATTGTGTGACGTGCGGGGATTCCCTGCATTCCAACGACAGCCACGCTGAATGCATAGCCTGCCTGGGGAAGCACCACGCCGATGCTGCGAACAGCTCGGCTGATTGCCCACACTGCGAGGCTTTCAGCATCGCCATTCTACGCTCGCAGATCGCTTTCTTTTCAGAGAGCGACTCCGCCCCTCGAGCCTTCTTGCCGCCGTTGTCTTCTCGCAGCGCCAGGCCCAAGACGGATGAGAACCTCTCGTATCCGGGCTTCCTCCTCTTCCGTGCTCTCCTCCATGGATGGCACCGAGGAGAAAGGATACGAGCACCTGCCTCCTGTGGATGAGTCGGTGGCGCACATCTCTGCCTGCCCATGGCCATCGGATGGAAGGCAAGGGCAAGCCACCCCTCGAAACCCTGCAGAGCCATGTCAGTGCTTGCTGGACACGCTTATACGGCTGCCGGTCAAGCAGTGTCTGCTCTCCACTCCATGGCGGCCCTCCAGGTGTTCCAGGCTAAGATGCTCGCCTCCGAGGAGACCGAGCGTTTCACAGAGGCCCAGAAGTCATCTCAGGCAATGCGACACTTCCCACCGAAGTCTGCTGTTAGTCGCCCCGGGCCTGCGTCGACTCAGCAGCCTGCCGCGCCAGCTCCAGCCGCTCCTGAACCACGACCCAGGGGGCGTCAGGAGAGGGGGCGTTCTTGCTCTGCGAGGCGCATTGCTCTTGCACATACTCAAGGCATTTCAGAAAATGATGGGCCTTATGGCAGCGGCTTCACCAGTCCTCCAGTTGGGTCTGCTTCACATGCGACCCATCCAGTTCTGGCTGAAGTGGAGGGTTCCATTCGCGGCGTGGTGCCACGGTCACTACTGCATAACGGTAACTCGGGCCTGTGTTTCAGCCCTGAGCCATTGAAGGGACCCTCTCTGGTTAGCCCGAGGGGTGCTCTTGGACACGGCGCACAGGAGGAAGGTTGTCATGACAGACGCTTCCAACAAGGGTTGGGGAGCGCTGTGTGAGGGCAAACTGGCCTCTGGTCCAAGGAGGAGGCGGGACTGCACATCAACTGCCTGGAGATGCTAGCAGTGTGCTGTGCCTGCCAATTCTTCTTGCCGGAGTTAAGGGGACGCCACGTGTTGGTGTGCTCAGACAGCAGGTCCGTGGTGTTGTATGTGAATCACCAGGGCGGCATCGTCTCGAAGCGCCTCTACACGCTTGCGAAACACCTTCTGGTTTGGGCCCAGGCCAACCTGCACTCACTAAAGGCGACGCATGTGCCGGGCAAACTGAACCGGGGGCAGACATGTTGTCAAGGAACAACGTCTCCTCGGAAGAGTGGACGCTCCACCCCTCACGGTTCAGAGGATTTGGGAAATCTTCGGCAAGGCTCGAGTAGATCTCTTTGCCTCCAAAGACAACTCTCATTGCCCGTTTTACTTCACGAGAAGCACAGAGGCCCTGGCCCATGAATGGCCAGATCTCCCACTCTATGCGTTCCCTCTGGACCTCTCTGGACCTCCCAGAGTGTGTCCTAAACACTATAACTGAAGTTAGAGTTCTGTCCAAGGCGTCTCTATGCTTTGAAGTGGTCCCTTTTCTCAGCTTGGTGTCAAGACCGTGACATTGAGCTGGTCACCTCTGAGGTGTCAGTGGTTCTTTCATTCCTGCAGGAGTTGCTGGATAAGCAGTGTTCTCCATCAACCATCAAGGTTTATGCTTCAGCTATAGCGACCTTTCATGCCCCTATCACTGGTTGCTCAGTCAGCAGGAACAGTGCGGTGATTCAGTTCTTATGAGGCGCCGGGGGAACCCCCCGCGTCCTCACACAGTCCCCTCTTGGGACTTGTCTACCGTACTGAGGGCCCTTAAGGGACCCCCATTCGAGCCACTGCACTGCTCGAGCTTGAGATTGCTCTCGTTTAAGACCGCCCTGCTCTTAGCACTGGCGTCGGTTAAGCGGGTAGGGGATCTGCAGGCTCCCTCTGTCAATCCGTCTTGTCTGGAATTCGGGCCCAGCGACTCCAGAGTCGTCCTGAAACCAAGATTGGATCATATACCGGAGTCTCTCAACTCCGTTTAGAGCCCAGGTCATAGTGCTTTCCGCCCTGCCCGCCCCGTCAGGGCCTTAAGGGCGTACATCGAGCATTCTGCCTCATTCAGGAGTTCAGAACAGCTTTTTGTTGGCTTCGGTAGCCGCGCTAAAGGTCGTCCGGTTACGAAGCAGAGGCTTTCCAGGTGGATAGTGGAGGCCATTGCCTTAGCCTACTCCTCATTGGGGTTGCAGTGCCCCATTGGAGTCAGAGCCCACTCCACCAGAGGCATTGCCTCTTCCTGGGCGTGGTCCAGCGGGGTATCCATCTCGGAGATTTGTGCGGTGGCCGGGTGGTCCTCAACCTGTGCTTGGTGTATATTTGCACTCCCCTGGGTTTCTCCATGGGTGTCATGTTTGAGTCGTTCTCCATCATAGCACCACGTGATTGTACTGGTTCCCAAACAGCGTCTTATGACGCAGTACGAGTGGAATATCGAGAGGGAATGCACTCGGTTACTTTCGTAACCTCGGTTCCCTGAGATATGGGAACGAGTACTGCGTTCCTGGCCGTGCTATGTGCTGCACGCCTCAGTATGCTTCATTCAAAGAAATCTGAGCAACGGCGGTGCAACGGCCGCTTATAGCCCCGCCCACTCGGCCGGACTCGGGCGAGCGGCGCAGCCATTGGCTTGCTCAATTCCGCTGCCGAGTCATTGGTTCATTTTTATTACACTGCACGAACCAATCGACGTGTAGTTTCACTGTGTGACTGGAAAAAGGCTTCAGTCGAGGAGAAAAAAGTGTCATACAACGCAGTACCATATCTCAGGGAACCGAGGTTATGAAAGTAACCGAGTACGTTTAGTATTATGCATGTTTGCAGTTTTAAGTTTGCTGTACAAATGAAATAAAATGGATTTGGGGCAGTTCATAGGTGACCTGCTTTTCAGAGTGTTTGATCTTTTTTTCTCTAAATGTTCCTCTTTCATTTGCTAGGCCTTAGTTAATGACATTAATACTGTCCAACCAAGTCTCAATGGCATCAACGAAGTGGGACAGGCTCTGAAAAGAGAAGCAGAGCCACCATTTGCTATAAAAATTCAGAGGATGCTTCATGAGCTTAATGCTCAATGGGAGCTTATTTGCAAACAGGTAATTGCAACTCATAATAAATCTACAGATACCTTCCAGAAAACATTTATTTAAATGAGATATTTTTTAACTCCACTCCAATTAATATACAGTACATGCATTTGCCAAGGCATTTTTAAGATTTTAGCATCATTTTCTTATTCTGTGACTTATTTGTATTTATATATTTGTTTACTTTACGTGCATTATTTGTTCTTACTGTAGAAACTGGAGCCACATCGTCTCATCTGTCTATGTATGTGTATATAGCAGTTTACTTTGACGTTGACATTTCTGTATGCTTTGTCTTTAGGCCTATGCGAAAAAATCTGCTTTGAAAGGTGGACTTGATATGACAGTGAGTTTAAAGAAAGAGATGCAAGAGATGCAGGAGTGGATCACACAGGCAGAGGAGGATTACCTGGAGCGAGACTTCCAATATAAAACACCTGAGGAACTGCACAAGGCAGTGGAAGAACTAAAGGTCTCTACTTCTCATGAAACATTTCATTCTTTTAACTATTTTTTTTATTGTTGTTAAATTCATTTTGAAATTTTTTGAGTTGAGATTGAGATAAAGGGCTCATTTTGTTTTTCCTTAGGCAGTCACTAACAGTCTGGTTTGCTTCCTTGTGGGTAGAGAAATTTATATTGAACAAGCTCAACACATTTAAAGTGAATTAAGTGAATTAAACTGAGAATACCAAAGTGGCACCTTTACTTTTCCGGGACTTGAACCCCCTTGAACTCCCTAACCGTTACTTTTTTTCTACAAAATCTCAGGAGTTCATCTGCAAACGCCTGAGCCACAATGTCAGATACCATTCTCCATGAAGCAGATAGCATTGGCCCATATACTTGTACCATTGTACTATTTTTGAATAATTTTGGAGTTATCAGTTGATGTGTTTATGAATCAGAGACAGACAGGCGCGCTTTTAGTCTTTTGGACTAAGGCTTTTGGACTTGGCTTTATATTCCTATCTGTCACACACTCAGAGAGCTCAAGAAGAAGTCCACCAGAAAGAACTAAAGGTGAACCTTTTGACAGAAAAAGTGACCAATTTCATTTCAAAGGCTCCTCCTACTGCACATGATGCTCTGAAATCAGAACTGGATCTTTTGACTTCCAACTACCAGCAGTTGTGTAGTCGTCTTGATGGAAAGTACAAGACATTAGAGGTTAGTCTAACTGTGAGTGATTATTTTAGTTTCCTCCACTGGGTTTCTGATATATTTAATTGCAATAAAAATTAATTCTTTTTGTAGGAGGTGTGGGCTTGCTGGTGTGAATTGCTGTCTTACTTAGAACAAGAAAATGCTTGGATGGATTTACTGGAGAAGACACTTGATAACTATGACACTCTTGCTATTCAAGGGGGAGCAGATGAGCTGGCTGAGGCTCTGGCTGTAAGTAGATATACAGAAATAAAGTGTATCACTATATTGTCTGCCACTTCTTCGCCACATGTTTATCTTCATATTTTATCCTGTAAGATTTTCATTAGATGTACCTTATCTAGTACTGTGTTACATTTGAATACTGAGGCAGAATAAGGTATTAATATCTACAGTTCTAGAGTCTGATGCTGAAGTTCTCAACATTGTTTGTCGGCAAATGCGCACTGAACCTGATACAATGATGTAGAACGGCAATTGTAAACAATGTATATATATAGTTAGTCATTTTATCTGAACTTGAAAATATAATTCATTTGTTGAATGTAACAGGTTTAGTTGAAAAGTTTATGATTGTAAGTGACAATTTATTTATATATTTTTTATTTTATACTTTTAAATTTACTGATGAATTAAAGGGATTGATATGTTAAATTCAACTGTTGACACTGGAAAAAACATTTGTGATTTTGAATACCACAAATACATATTCACGAGGTATATTAGATTGTCTACCTTTGGTTGATTAAAAGTTAATATTTTTATGTTCCAATGCAGTCTTTAGATATAATGATAAGGGAACATCCTGAGTATAATCGTAGCCAAATTCATGAGTTGGCTCAAACACTTATGGATGGCAGAGTCCTTCATGAACTCATTAAAAAAAAAGTGGAAGACTACAACATTCGCTGGGATGAACTCATGCAAAGGGTAACCTTTTTACCAGTATTTTAAAATGTAAACTACCAAGAGCTATTTCTCTGTTTCTCTCAAGCTTACTTTGTTCTTTTTTCATCCCCAGGTATTACAAATGCGACAGCAGCTAGAGAAGAGTTTGCAGTGGGCTCAGGATAATGATAGAACTCTACATCTAATCCAAGATTCTCTTAATGCAACTGATCGTCATTTAACAGCATTTCTTTCTGATGGAATAGATGCCGCCCAGATACCACAGGAAGCTCAGGTATGATACTTGTCTACATTATGCTCAATATGATCATTGTAGATATGAATTTTTATGATATAAAATTAAATCTAAATTACAATCAAGGCATTCTAAAAGTCACATGAAAAAACATGTAATAGAAAATATTTTTTTGCTTTTAGAAAATTCAAACTGAGCTGGGTGGTCATGAAGTGGCCCTGGATGAGATGAAGAAAAAGGCAATTGAAGCAAATGCATCAGAGAAAGTTGTGGCAGAGATTGATGCCACACATGTAAGCATCACTTATTTAAAAGAAAATACATTTTACAAATGAATAAAACATGAATATGAAAATAAAAATCAAGTAATCAGAATAAGATTATGAAATAATCATTTTTAAAAGTGATAGCGACACAAATGAAGTTAAGAGGATATACACTGGTATTTAAATATATTCAAATGAGTAAAAAGTTATGTGCAAACAAAAAAATTAAAACAGTTGAACAGCTACAACAGAAGTACTATATAATGACAATGTAAAAGCAGTGTGTCAATTGGTTGCCTTAACAGAGGCTTCAGACCCGTTATATTACCACTTATGTATTATTAAGTACCACCTATATTAAAAATTATGCTTCTGTTAGTCCCAACATGGTACAAAATATGGTGCAAGGGCCTTGCTAGTTTTCTATATGGTAGTGATTGTGGCCTAGAGGTAGGATGATTCAAGATTTAAGAAAGTTTATTTTAAACTCAGCCTTACATAAGGTAAACAGAAGCATGAAATAGTGTTCTCTGAATGGTGTTGACATCACAAGACATAAAATGCAGATGAGACATGAGAGTGCAAAGTTGGACAAGACAATACAGCAAGGCAAAAACTCTAGAAAAAACTTCAAAGTACAAAAAAACAGTAGGAAAACAATATAAGCAATACGATCAGTATAAAACAGTATAAAAGCCAAGAGTCTTAAAGTGACGGTGCAGTGTGATGAAGTAATATAGGTAGCATGTAAGTTAACATGATGCATCCTATGGATGCACTGGTAAGCATCAACAGTGAAGTTTCCTGGATTCATTGGGTGTTTCAGGCATCATGACATAGTGCACCCTCACTCAGGCAATCCAGTCAGAGTAGATTAAGACCTAACTTGTATCCCAGCAGCATTAACCCAGAGATCTCCCTTCCTGATCCACAGCCTCCTGGAGGCTCTCTCTGCTGCTTCACGCTGCCCTGATTGCAGACCCCACATTGCTGCAGAATTGCTGCAAAATTTCACAATTTTTTAAGTACTATGACTGTTGACTTTTGTTCCCTTAAACTAGTAAAATTTTATTTGGATACATCCTAAATATGTTTGTAGCATGCATGTTTGTGCTATGTGATTAGATCATTAAAATAGTCTGTCATAAAAGCAAAAGCATTACAAAAGTCTTTTGTAATTTCTTCTGATAAGGAAACACTTGTGAAGGTGAAAGCAAAGTTCAGGCACTTCCAAAAGCCAGCCAACTTTGATCAGCGGTTGAGAGAATGTGAGCGTGTGTTGGAAGAGGTCAGAGGTCAACTAGGGGTGTTGACCATTGGCAGTGTGGAACAAGAAGTGGTCCAGGCCCAGCTGGATCAGTGCATGGTGAATATTATTTGCATCTTGCATTCCCATAAATTTTATTGTTTCTATTTTTGTACATTTTACAAAATTGGTAGCGATATTAAAACTTGGAGGGCTACAAAGTTTTGTGAAGAGGATAGTTCTTCTGTTGTAAAATCACACAGACTTATTTAAGGATAAAATCTGTTTTTCATTTGCATGGGTCAGAAAACTGCTACTTGTAGGGCATGAAATCAGGGTTTTGACACGAAATTCCAAATAATCAATTTACATTTATATTATGAAGTATGTATAGAAAGCTAAGAATAGATTCTAGATTCTAAACTTCGGTTTAAAAGTTACACAGATAGTCACAAGAATTTTGTGACCATAGGACTGCTGGTGGCCAAGTGGTATGAAACCTATAGACAAGAAGGTTATAGATTCAAATCCTACCTTCAGTACTACCACCGCTGGGTCTCAGAGCAAAACCCTTATTCCCCAATTTGCTCCAGAAAGACTGTCTGTGTAATTAGAAACTGGAAGTCGTTGGTAAACGCTGTAAATGTAATGTAAATGTGACTATTGTCACATATAAGCAATAATATACTGATATCACATTTCTGTTACTGCTCTTCAAATTCTAACATTTTTGGTTTGTGCCACCCGTATCTGAATCCCTTTTGAGTCAAACCTCTGGTATATGCGTTTTTGGTATTTTTAGATTTTTTCAGTATCTATATTGTGTTCTTTTAACATTAATTTATTATTTCCCTTTTTCTGCATGTTTTTTCTCCACAGAAACTGTATAAAAGTCTAAGTGATGTGAAATCAGAAGTGGAGATGGTAATTAAGACAGGAAGGCAAATAGTGCAGAAACAGCAGACAGACCAACCCAAAGAACTCGATGGTCATTTGACAAGTCTCAAACTCTTGTACAATGATTTGGGTTCAAAGGTATGATAATGCAGTTATAGTTCAATGTAGAAATATGTATTCTTGCATTAGTAATAGAATTTAAAATGGCACTCATAATAAACCTCACCCTTATCTGTGTTTTGATAATTTCATTGTAAATATGCCCTTGACTGTATGCACGATTTTGACTTCTGATTTTCCAGGTGACAGAAGGAAAACAGGAACTGGAAAAGTCTTTGAAGTTATTAAGGAAATTTAGAAAGGAATTGAATAGTCTTACAGAGTGGTTAGCTGCAGTTGATGGTGAACTGACTCGGCGGTCATCAGTGGAGGGGATGCCCAGCGATTTAGAAGCAGAGCTGACCTGGGCCAAGGTGTCTGTTTGATAATGAAACTTTTCATAGACGATGTCTATGACAGCGTCTATACTTGAGTACATAATCATTCCTAGTATTTGGCTAATAATGCATGAAAGGTTTAAATTACATTAGCATCATCAAAGCTTCACCAGCATGTAAAGGATTGATTTATTGATTTATTGATTTATTGATTTATTGATTTATTGATTCCTTTTTTCAAGGCAACACAAGAGGATACAGAGCAACACACACCCCAACTCCATTTAGTGAAAGAGCTTGCAGAGGTCCTAAAAGAATTACTTAGAGGGCATGAAAGTCTTATAGATGATAAAGTCAGCCTGCTGAACTGCAATTGGATTGCTGTCACGTCACGTAGTGAGCAGTGGCTAAATCTTCTACTGGTAAGAAAAATACCTTGTTCCTTATTCCTCTGAAATACCTTGTAAATATGTAAATATGTAACAATGTAAATATGTTAATGTGAGTAAACACATTTACATTAACACCATTTAGTAGACACTTTCATGCAGTGTGACTTCCATTTCCTAATTACAAAGTGAGTCTGGAGCAACTTGTGGATAGGGGTTTTGTTCAGGAACCCGGTGGGGTTAGTCCTGGAAGTAGGATATGACCCGTCCACTTCTTGAGGCGAGCATCCTACCACTAAACCACCACCACCCCATGAATAGAGATGGAAAACTATGTTTAAATTATTACTCAAATTCTCAATTGCTTATTAAACCTTGATAGCTTTGATTTTGAGATTTGGAGCTTGAACTCTTACAGTCTAATTTAACAGCGACTTAGTTATCATCACAGTTTTCTTAGAATACTTAGTATTATACATTTGACAACAAAATGAAATGAATTCTGTTCATTAATACTCACATTAAATTCATTATTATTATTAAACTGCAATACCTGTATTGTTATAATGATGAATCCTATTTGTAAAGAGAGTGTGTCAGTTGTTCCTAATAATTTAGTTTAAAAGTGCTGTTATGTTTTGCTAGACCTCACCACATTTTTAAATGTCAAGTTCTGTTCAGTGACGCTTGTGATGCAGAGGGGCTCTTGTCATCTCTGAAGCTAATTATCTGTAAAGTTTTTGATATCTTGTACTTGCAGTCATATCCAGGTTTGTTTCTACAAAATGTGTCTCCTTATACTTTGTGATGATGTAGTAGGCCTACATGGTTGTTCTCCATAACTACATCTTGTTATTGCAGAATAGATCCCCTTAAGATTTTTGGCACTTGGTACGATAATAAATAGATTTCTGGGATTTAAAAAGAGATAGAAGAGATAGAAACCAATAAATTATAAAACTTTGTCACGTCCGGTTTCAACCTTTTTGAAACAGAGGATGCAGATGCAGGATGCAGATTTCACACTTTACACTCTTTAATGTCCAAACAGTGAAACAAACACGAAAACAACAAACTTGCAACCATGGTTGTGGGCTCTTGTCTCAATACAGAGTCTCTGGTACTTGCTCCGAGGTGGCAAGGATGTTACATATTGTTAGTTAAATGTTATAATACACACCTGTAGAACTGGTAGAAATTCTTAATATTAAACAATATTTTGCACAAGCATGCCAGTACTCAAATGTGCGTAATTTTCTTCTTGATGATGTAGAATCTATTCTTAGCTAAGAACACATACTAAATAAGAAAATGCTGGTGTCAGAGTCTTTGTGGAAGATAATTAAGTGTTTTTAGAATAAAATTCTTAGAACAACTGGTCAGTGAAGCCTGTTGTGTTATTAATTAGTTTATAGAATTTCTGTGTATTACTTAGTAAAAAATGCAGTCCATTATTTTGAAGGAGACCTCTCTGTCTTTAATACAGGATTATCAAAGTCAGATGAAAATTGTGGATCAGAATGTTGCTCAAATACATACCTGGATGGACAGAGCTGAGGGTCAGATGGATCAAATGGACAGCCAGGGCTGCATTGATTATATTATCAAGGTTTGTAACTTATATGCAGAGTCTACCATGTACTGTTATTTTATTCAATGCCAAACTCTGCACTTAAATTATGGGTCACAATATGCTACAGTATTCTTTCAGTGTTTTTTCATTTGTAGTAGTTATGTTTAAATAACTGTAATTCAGTTACAGTGATGAAATTTACAAGTTAGTGTTTGAAATGTAATATGTGTTTTGCATAAAACTACACAATGTAAGACTTAACAGTCTGTGAGAAATTCTTAAAGAAAAATATTGTTGAATAAAAAATTATTGAAGCCTTTTTAATTTGTAAAATATGAATTTCAGACTTTTGAATTGTTTTACTTTTGTTTTAATTAATAAAAATTGAGCAATGGAGTACAATAACATGTAATAATTGAAACTGATAAGGGCCTGCAAGCAGAGCTGGAGGAGATGCGGGGCAAAGTAGAAGCAGTTCACAGTCTGGGTGAAGACCTCATTAAGAACAGGGGGGAACACTGCAAAGCTCAAGTGAAGCCCAAGCTGGAGCTACTCAGTCAACGTTTTGACAATGTTGCCACAAGGATTTTGCGTGGACAGGTATTTTTGCTTTAGTCAAAAAGCAAGTAAGAGCTTCTGACAAAATGCATTTGATTTTTTTTTTTAATTAATGAATTTAGTTTTTAACATTAAAAAAAATAATACATTTGATGTACACTACTGCCTTGTTACTCTCTACACATATTTAGAAATTAGGACACAGACAATTAGCTAAGTATATTTTCTTTTCCATATTCCATTTTTCATACTATATTTAGAAAAGTTGTTGACTCTAATGAAAGTTTTTATATGATCTGTTACATATCATGTAGGCCACCTCTGAAGAGTTAGACGACTACTACATGCAAGCTAATATGTGGCTACAGTTGATGGATGAAGAAATTAATCTGGGTGAAAATGTCAAAGAAGATGATTTCACTGAGAATTCCGTAAGATTATATTTTTGTTTTTTGTTTGTATTTGTGCCACAAATCATCACTACTGTGATTTTATTCAGTGCAACACATCACATTTAATTATTCATTATTAATTATTCAAGTACAAAGTATTTATTTACTTAAAATGAATTAAAGTATTTGTTTTAACCTATGTTTCATATATAGATTAATGTTTACACGACACAATGCTTACTTTCAGCACTTATATTTCTGCAAACCAAGCAAGCCATGTCTAGCACACTGTTCTACATATTTGTTTTCTAGGCTTTTGATGATGAAGCTTTGAATAAGTTATTCCTTAAAGGAGAGAATCTTCTTAAGAGATCTACAGATCCAGCAAAATCAACTGTTCATGAAAAACATAATTTGCTTCATGACAAATACAATACCCTAAAGGTATTAACATTCAATTTTTCACCACTTTTCCTCAGAGTCAAGCTGTTTTTATAGAAAAAAACAAATCATATCAAATTGGGTGTTTGACCTTTCAACCTTTCAGTGCAGTGAATGATAATTGCAGGCCAATTTATACAGTTGTGTTGTACTATTCACTTTGCATTGACAGAATCTAAGAGCGCTTAGGACGAAAAAAGCACTTGCTTTTGCCCCACAATGGTACCAGTTCATTAAAAGATCAGATGGCATAATAAACTGGCTTGACAAGATTGAGAAGACTGTTGAAGAGCAGGATGAACATGCTGAAGAACAAAAAGTAAAGGTGAGAAGAAAAGTTGTTACTGTAGGCTATCAAAGCCAGTTGTCTTTAAAAATGTCTTTCTTTAAATCTGTGAAAACTATGTTCCTGCTCTGTGCGGAGTTTTGATGCTTAGTTTAAACGGTGTCCTACCTTAGTCAGCACTAATAGATCATTATTTTAGTAATTGTCATAGAAATGAAAACATGTAATGCAGGCCAAATAGTATACTATAAAATGGTTATCAAACTTATCAATTTTAAAACATCTTTATATTTAATAATGCTTGAAATGCTTTTTGAACTTCTTATGTCTGGTTTATGAATACAAAAACAAAACATGTTATTAATGTATATTAAAGCATTTATATTTTTCATTTAAAGCTGTTATACATATTAAATGTATAATTCATGTGACTTATAAGTGCTTTATTTCTAATTTCTCCACTCTGTCTTCAAGTGCGTGCTCCACTCTGCCTTCACACTCGCACTCCACTCTGCCTTCAAGCTCACTCGACTCTGCCTTCACACTCGCTTTCCACTCTGCCTTCACACTCGCACTTGACTCTGCCTTCACACTCGCACTCTACTCTGCCTTCACACTCATTCACACTTGCTTTCCACTCTGCCTTCACGCTCACTTGACTCTGCCTTCACACTCGCACTCTACTCTGCCTTCACACTCATTCACACTTGCTTTCCACTCTGCCTTCACGCTCACTTGACTCTGCCTTCACACTCACACTCTGCTTTCACGTTCGCACTCCACTCTGCCTTCAAGCCCATGCTCCACTCTGCCTTTACACTAGCACTCCACTCTGCCTTCACACTTGTGCTCCATTCTGCCTTCACGCTTGCGCTCCTCTCTGCGTTCATGCTCACGCTTCTCTCTGCCTTCACGCTCAACTTGGTAGAGCTCTCCATTGAACCATATTTAAAAGCTACAGAAAATCACGAAGCCTCTTGATAGATTTCAAAAGTAACCAAATATTGTCAGCAGCCTGTCAGAGCCATGCACATTCACACAGGTTATTTACTTTTTGGCAAAAATATTAGTGGGTTAATTTTTTGTGATTGCAGTAATGTGTAGTCTGGGAGCACAGCAGAGGAGGGTACGCTCCAACTGGTATCGTACACCGCTTAGTGATAAAGAGCAGAATGACCAAGAACATAAGAGTGAACTGTTCAATAATGGAATGCTGGTGAAATAAAGCTTCATTTTTAGCTTTCAGAATTGTCATGCATGTCTGAGTATGTCAGTACCATTAGTAGGACTCAACCAACACCGTGCTGTTCATGAAATGGGTTTTCTCCAGGGGTTGTGGTTTCCTGCTATGCAATGCAATAAGCATTGCCCTATAAGTTAATTGGTTACTCTTAATTTTCCCCATAGATGTGAATGTATGCCCTACATTGTGTTGGTCCCTGCCTCATGTCCAAAGTCCTGGAATAGCCTCTGGTCCCCGCAACCCTGAAAGAAATTAAGCTGTTCAGATGATGAACTAATGATTTTTTAAAACTGCGTTTTTACATTTGGGGAATTTAACATACACTTCTGTCCTGAGCAATGTACATCTCCATGCTGCGAATGTTTGTGTACTTTTTAAAATGAAAATCAGTTTTCATTACTTTTTAGCAAATTGGTTCAGAGATTGATCTGCAGCGTCCAGAGCTCGAAGGAGTGCAAGAACTTGGTCATGTGCTTTCAAAGGCAGGCATTGGCCAGCTTGTGGAACCACGCCTTATACCCATTAATAAACGCTGGGAGCAGCTGAATATTAAGTTTGCTGATATGCACCATAGTGCTGTAAGTTATAGATTTTTTGTACAGTATTTTTTAATATTCACCATAAAGGTGAGGGTTAATAATGTGTATCTTCATCCATTTAGGAACTGCAAGCTCTGATGATCAAAATTGCTGAAAATGATGCTTTACTGAATTCTTCATATTGGTCGTCTACAATTGAAAATGTACCCCATCAAGAACAGTGCCTTAAGGTGAGATTACAGAGCATGTCTGTAATCAATAGTTTCCCCTTCATAAAAGTGAACTCTCACTATTGTTTCTTTTGATGCTGAAAAGGACTATCTTTAACTGTCAATGACAACCAACTTCTACTCACACATTAATTAACAAACAGTATATGGACACTAGAGCTGGGCGATATGGCCTAAAAATAATATTGCAATATTTTTAAGCTATATCGCAATAAACAATATACTGTATATTGACATATTCTTTCTTTCTGGGATAGAATACATTTCACAGAATCCCCTGTGCATGACTCGGTTTTTGTGTGTGATTGCATTTCACATGTATGGAAGCTCATTACGTCATGATTTTTTTTTGACAGCTTATGTGTCAAAAAAGAGAAAAGATTTCGTAATTATGAGAAAAAGATCTTGTAATTATGAACTCTTTTCTCGCATTTACGAAATCTTTTCTCTAAATACAGTACTGTGCAAAAGTTTTAGGCAGGTGGGAAAAAATGCTGCAAACAAAGAATGCTTTCAGAAATATAAATAATGATTGTTTATTTTTATCAATTTACAAAATGCAAAGTGAGCGAACAAAAGAAAAATCTAAATCAAATCAATATTTGGTGTTACAACCTTTTGCCTTCAAACCAGCATCAATTCTTATAGGTACACTTGCACAAAGTCAGGGATTTTGTAGGATTATAGTCATTATATTATTTTGTAGTCATTATATTATTTTGTAGGATTATAGGATTATAGATCTGTGGTTAGTTCTCCAAGATGTTTGGAACAACCTACCAGCCGAGATCCTTCAAAAGCTGTGTGCAAGTGTACCTAGAAGAATTGATGCTGTTTTGAAGGCAAAGGGTGGTCACACCAAATATTGATTTGATTTAGATTTCTCTTTTGTCCATTCACTGCATTTTGTTGATTGATGAAAATAAATGATTAACACTTCCATTTTTGAAAGCATTCTTTTATTTCCTTTGAGCCACAGTGAAATATTGACGTTTAGTGTATGTCTATGTTCTTATTTTAGAGCCAGATCTTCCAGACTCACTAGTCTGGAAGATATGACTCTAAAATAAGAACCGTACTCGGTTACGCTAGTAACCTTGGTTCCCTGAGATATGGGAACGAAAAGTTCTCTTTTTCCTCTTTGTCTGAAGCCTTTTTTTCAATCACGCAGTGCAACTGCACGCTGATTGGTTCATAAAAGCTAACGGCGGAGATTAAGCGGCCAATGACTGTGCCACTTTGCCGGGTGCCGACGTTTGCATAGGCGGCGCCAACTGGCTCTATAAATGCGGCCATTTCGCGGTCAAGTTCAGAATTTTCTTTGAGTGAAGCATATCTGAGGCATGCAGCACATGGCACGGCAAGGAACGCAGTACTCGTTCCCATATCTCAGGGAACCAAGGTTATGCTAGTAACCGAGTACGTTCCCTTTAGATATATTTTACTCGTACTGCGTTGTAAGACGCTATGGGAACCAGTACAATCCCGCCGTGCCATGGTGGGGTGCGACCCAACATGACGCCCATGAGGAATCCCAGGGGAGTGTCAAAAATTACACCAAGCACAGGGCAAGCCGCAAAGGGGCCTCAATAAATTGTACTGGCTGGAGCATTGTTCAATCATATCTGATCATATCATAAAAATTACTCTTTTAAATTAATGATTCTGTAACCAACATGTTCAGCCTTACTTGTACTGCTTCTGTTTTATTATTATTACTACATAATTTGATTAACAATGAAAGTCATGAAGAATGTTTCAACTGTTAACAACAGTTCCCAGAGCATTTGGAAAAACTACTGAACTAAAATATTTAGCAATAAAATAACTCTAAAAATATAGACTGTTGCCTGTCATCTGACTATCAACTTTTTTGAAGATTGTGTATTATTAAATGAACCGATACAATACAGGCAACAAACACATAAGAAAAATGCACTCAAGTTGTAACAAATAACGCATTCATTAAATGCCAGTGAATAACAAAGTTAGAATAACATTATATTTGAATTCATTTTATTCCACTGTGATATTGAATAGTTATGCAGTTATCTTAAGGAACGTAACGTCTTCAGATGAATGAATTAGCAAATAGTAGCGACTTCACCGTCTTATTAACAGCAGTGCACCGTCACATAAATAGAAATGCACTTTTTTTAGTAATTTCAGTTGATTCACAGGAACATTCACTCTATCCCAAATAAACTGGTTAACAGTGCAACGAGTTATAATACAAAACATTTAGGTTCTTGGGCAGTTTTCTAGTATTACCATCGGTTTTAGGGCATGGTGTTATGCCAAAAAAGTGTGCCTGCTCTCTCAGACCCACAGAGATGAAATAACGTAATAAAATACAGGCAAAAACAGTCATAAAGTGTTTCCTTCGTTATCTTCTCGTTCTTTAACCTATTAGCAATTATATCCATTAACTTATGTTGTTCCCAAGTACCCTTTCCGTAGCTGTGCAGTGGTTCAACTGAGCAAAGCATCTAACATGTGGCAGATCTGAGTTTTTCATAAGCATTCCTGTGTCTTGTAATTATGAAATCGATATCTTGAAGTTATGAGAAAAGATCACGTAATTATGACACAAGATTTCGTAATTATGATATAAGGTGTCTAATTTTTTTCTTAGGTGATTATAATGAGCTCCCATACACGAGAGTGCAAAAACTCTCCAGTTCCCCTTTATTACAGACAAAACTCATATTTTAGCTGATAAACAACAACCTGCGTTCTACTCACAATACAGCCACTTGATATTTTAATTCGGATGCTCTGTAACACTCGGTAGGTGAACCCAAATGCAGAGTTGACAGAACCAGGTCGCAGGCACAGGGTTTATTCAGGCAGAGGTCAGAACCAATAAACACAGTCCATGGAGCAAACAAATCCAAATCGCCAGAAGCATAGGGGTAATCAAAAAACAGAAAGCAAGGGTCAAAACGGAGGAAGGCAAACACAAAGAATGCTCTGTAAGTAGCACTAGGCATAACAATACTTCGCTGGGAATGGTTGTAAATGAAAGTCCTTAAATACAGGTGATGTGGATTTGATTGGTTAAAATTCTGGTGACGCTGATCTGGTAGTCTGGGGTAATTGTGAAGGTCTGGAACTGGAGCCCTGGTCAGATGGCCTTTCTGATGAGGTGGAGTCTTCCCTTTGTCTTCCCTTCCCTTTGAGACCTTACATGCACGTCTATTGCAATCAAGGCTGGATTATCCATAGACTTGATCGGGCAAGTGCCCTATGGGGGGGCCCCATCATTAAGTAGACCTTTAAATATCTTTTCGTAATTTTTATATTATTCACTGGAAATGATGCATACAGATCACACAATCATTTAATAATAGAATTTTCTAAAGAGAGAACGCACACAAACATTTTTTATATCATAGTTGCATACTCCTCCCCCCCAAACGGAATGAGCCCGTCCACAGTCACGTCAAAAAGCTAAAAATGGATCACCAATACTTGCTTGAGTGGTTGTGCTAAAAGTAAGAAAAAGAATGTAGCCATTTGACAAGGTAAGGGTGTGGGTTTGTGTGTTTGTTGCTGGGGTATGTGTGCAGGGGGCCTTAAATTGTATTTGCCCAGGGGCCACACACTATGTTAATCCGGCCCTGATCGCAATATTGTTCACGCAACTCCAGTTTACATTTGGAAGAATGTCATTTTTGTGTTTTTATGCATTTACTTTTGTTTGTTCCAAAACCAAGTCATTTACTTCCATCTCCAGTGAATGTCTCTGAATGTGCTTTGAGACGGCAGAGAAGCGAAACATGAAAGTGACGTGCCAGCTGTTTGTTTAATTTTAGAGTGAGATGATTAGAGCCGCGACTGGCCGTGCGCACAATGGGGGTGGGGTGTATGTCTGTGTGTGTGTGTTGTGTGTGTGTGTGAGTGAGTGAGTGAGTGAGTGAGTGAAAGAGACAGAGAGTCTCTACTCTTGAGATCTAATCACGAGTGCAGTATAAATGGTATTAGAAAATCCTACGCCACATGTAAAAATACACTGGTATAATTAAATATTCCTAAAAATAAAAAAATCCATTGTTTTTCTTTTTAACAACCAGCTTTTTAAGATCTTTCCTCATGACTTTTTTCACTTATGATGGGAGCAGCGGGTGGTGGGGGGTTAGGTTGGTTGTCTTCACAGTGGGAGAGAGGCATTTTTAGAAAATGGTAAATGTCCAAGACTATCTTCTCTAGCCATTAAAATTTCCAAAAAAGAATTTCAAATGAATTCCAGGCCATCTTGAGAACTAGGCAACTGGACTTCTTTTAAGGTTCCTGAAGACATTTCAGAGATCCCTTACCAGGCATTTAAATGTGAAGGGCAACCACCCACCAATGGTTCGCCCCTGAGTTCAAGGGAAAGTAATGACACACACCCAATGGATGGCAAGGTGACACAACAACCACTTGTGAACTGATGAAACCATTCAGATAAGAGGTGAAACAACTTCAAGAACCTTAAAAGAAGTCCAGTTGCATTTGATTCAAGCTCTCACGATGATCATGTCATGGGTCACTGAGAACCAACACAGACAAATTCTAAGCCATTGAACAACATGGGTCTGTTTGCAGGAGAGCTTTTCCGTCACTTGTTCACTCACATTCGTCGCGTGGGCTACAGTGGGATTAGTCTAGATTAGAAATCAGGCACCCATTTAAACTGCATTTACTTACCTTGATATACACAGTAACTGTTATTTTGACAGCCTAAAATTGTTCCATATATTGTCCAGGTAATGGTTTGATGTGTCCTTTCTTGGCACAGCCTATCGAACCTTCATCGATATAGTATGTGGACATGTGGACAGTGTGGTGATTTGTGGTGTATTTTCTTGGAACACTCAAAGTCCCATTAATCTCACTTCTTCTGTTCCCACTTACATGTTCCCTGCACATGGTCATAATTTAACCTTAATACCTGCCTGATTGTTCAGCTTTATCATATTCAAAGTTTATATGCTTCTAATAAATCTTGTCTGATATAAACACAACTGTTTTTCCTTTCTGGTGCTTAGGAAGTAAAGCATAATTTGGGAAAACTTGAGACACCCGTGTGTGATGCTTTGGATAGAAAAGTTCATTCTTACCAGAACCTACTCATTCAACTACTCAGCACCAACTGGAAAAACTTGAAGAAGCTCTACCAGGAAAGGCTGGCGTAAGTATAAATGTTTTAAAGTAAAATGTAGATGTTTAAAGTTGTCCCATTTTGTGCACAACGGCAGATGCTGAAGTCTCATTGACCGTTGTTGCAGTCATAGACTAGACTGGCTTCTTGGAGAACAACATTTGTTAACTGCTGTTATGCTGTTGTGTGATGTTAGTTTTAAGTTTTTATCTGAAATTATAATCCAATAATGGTGGTAATAAGTGACCCATCTGGTAAATAACTGCTGCAACTGGATTGAGGTGTAGAGGAAATAACAGTACACAAATACCTGATTTATTTACTCAGAATATATATACAGCCTGCATTTATTTAAAAAAATGGCACATTCTTACTTATAACTAGTCTTAGTTCAGTTCAGTCCTTTTTGTTTGTTTGTTGTTTTTTTTTTATAATGTCTTTTGATCAGTTTCTACTAGATTATAGAACTAGATACACCAGGTAGGCCTGTTGAAAGTACTCTGGCGATAGGTGATTCTATCCTACGGCACATGCAAATAGTTAGACCCTTAGCGGTACCAGCAGTCAAGGTAAATTGTTGACTGGGAGCTAGAGCGCTGGACATCAGGGCCAATCTTAAGGTGCAGGCCAGTAATAGACGTAGATATTACAAGGTAGTCGTCGATGTCAGCACCAGTGACGTCAAGCTCAGACAGTCTGAAGTAACCAAAGTAATTTTAAAGAGGTGTGTGAGCTAGCCTAAACAATGTCGCAAGCAGTAATTCTCTCTGGTCCCCTCCCAGTTAGACATGGTGCCAAAATCTACAGCAGACTTTGGTAGGTTTTGCAGATAACTGGTCCACTTTCTTTTGAGCCTGTATAATATCCAGCCCTTGTGTGAAGGTTGCTGCCTGTATTTCAATGAACATAGCAGTTAGCCTTTATGGAGGTTCAGGTGTAGGCAGCCACTGACAAACTGGAGCCAAGGTCACGTCGCAAGCAGAAAGGCTTAACTGACCGCCTGCAAGTTGCCTTGAGACATTGTCTCTGTGCCCAGAGCCAAAAATAGTTCACATAGAATGTGAAAGGCTGTCACGTCCCAGGACAAGGACTAGACAGACAGAGGGCACAAGACGGAACTAAATATAATCAAACTGAAAAATGGCAGCATCTCCTGGCCGCTCAGCAGATGTTCGAGGAGGGACTGCATGGCCAAAGTCCGGGGGGGCGGTGACAAAGGATTCCTTTTCAAATTTAATTTGTATTAAATTAGATCACCCAATTCAGACTATCTGCCCCACTAATCTAAAAATCGAACTACTAAATATTAGATCATCAACTACTAAGGTACTTATTCTTAATGAAATGATTTCAGACAATGTCCTAAACGTGTTCTGTTTAAAGTTAAAAACCCAATGAGTACTTAGTCTTAAATGAATCTCAATGGTAAAGGGGGAGACGTTGCAACCATTTATGAATTATCTCTTTCAATAACACAGAAGTCAGGATTTAAATTTAACTCATTTGATTCATTAAACCTTAGAATTGCAGACGTGTCGACAAAATCTAAATCTTTGTTGCTCCCTCTTGTTACGATTTACTGTCCACCAGGTCCTTAGTCTGACTTTTTAACTGAATTTGCAGAATTTCTTACAGACTTCGTTATTTCTATCAAAAGAGCAATAATTGTGGAGGATTTTAATATTCATGTAGTTAATGAACAAGATCCTCTGACAGCAGCTTTTACTGATATACTAGATTCCATGGGTTTTGTTGGGCTCACTCATAAATGCAGTCATACCCTTGATTTAATCCTATCGTTTGATCTTAATGTAGATAATGTAATTATACTGCCTCAGACCAGTATTATTTCTGACCACCATCTTATTATGTGCGATTTTTACCTTAGTCAAAAAATATATTCCTCAACTTGCTTCTGTACCAAGTGTATAATCATGTCAAATACAGCTAGTAACTTTATTGATAATATCCCTGATTATTTCTTGACAAAAGTAATATCCCACTGAACTTGAGTACATTACAGATTATGCAGCATCTACGCTTGGCTCCACCTTAGATAAAACTGCTATGTTGAAAATTAAAAAGATCAGAGAAAACAAAACAACCCCTTGGTATAATGACCACTTACGTGCCTGAACACAGACAGACACAGAAATTAGAACGTAAGTGGCGACAAACTAAACTAGTGGTGTTTCAATTAGCATGGAAAGATGCTATGGGAAGCTATAAAAAGGCTGTTAGAACTGCTATATCAGAATACCTCTCATTGCTAATTGATAAATAACAAAAACAATCCTAGATTTCTATTTTACATGGTGTCAAAGCTGACTAATAACCAGACTACTGCTCAAACTGTGCCAACATTATTTTCCAGTAACTAATTTGTTCAATTAGACAGAATATTCTGAATACTCAAATAACTACAGTGCCTGTCCTTGACACAACATGTACTAATGCTGCAGCCGCCTTGTTTGAATAATTTGCTCTGGTTGACTACACAGAACTAACATCCTTAATCCTATCCTCATGAGTAGTGAGAGCGCAGAAATTCACAGAATGATCTGGGAATCTCTTCTCACGCGTTGGACATTCTTTGAGACAAAGCTAAACTACGTAAACGGCCTTGGTTCATAGCGGTTGACGGTTATTTTTGTAGGAAACGCAACTCAGATTGAAAAATAGGTAGAATTAAATCCCAGATGGGTGTGTGTGTATGTGAACGAAGACAGCAAAGAAGAATTTTCTGCTTTTAGGTGGTTTATGCAGCATATTTTCTGCGCTCTCTGTCCACTGCTGGAAGTGTCCACACCAGTGTATGACAACTGTAACACGCGACCATGTAAAGGAAAATTTGCTCACCACAGATAGAGTTTCTCGTCATAAAGTGCCGCCCATTCTACCTGCCGAGAGAATTCTCTGTGGTGCTAATCGTAGCCGTGTACCTGCCGCCTAGTGCTAATGCTAACCTGGTGCTAGCCGAACTGTACGAGGCTATCAACAAGCTCCAGACTGCGCACCCGGGCGGATTTCTCATCATTGCCGGCAACTTCAACCACGCGAACCTGAAGTCAGTTCTCCCCAAATTCCATCAACATGTGGACTTTGCTACAAGGGGGGAGAACTGGATGAAGTTTACACCAACGTGTAAAAAGATCCAGAACCATTTCAACGACACAAAAGACTCTCGCAGTTTATGGCAGGGCATCCAGGCTGTCACCCAATACAAGCCAGCACCAAGCAGCTGTGAGTTCTACGCACGTTTTGATGCACTGAACAACACGCAGACGACGAAAGCAACGACTCCCATCACCGACCAGACCATCTCTCTGCCTGCAGCTGACGTGAGGAGAACCTTCGCCAAGGTCAACCCACGAAAAGCTGCCGATCCAGACAACATTCCAGGTCGTGTGCTGAGAGACTGCGCTGACCAGCTAGCCGAGGTGTTCACGGACATCTTCAACACTTTGCTGAGCCGGATGATCATCCCAGCGTGCTTCAAGTCCACCACCATCATCCCAGTGCCAAAGAAATCTTCAGTTTCCTGCCTGAATGACTACCGGCCCATCGCTCTGACCCCCATCACCATGAAGTGCCTTGAGAGACTTGTCATGGCACAGGTGAAAAGCAACCTCCCCCACTCACTGGACCCTCTGCAGTTTGCCTATCGCACAAACAGGTCGACTGAGGACGCGATATCCACTGCACTTTACCTTTCCCTCTCACACTTGGACAATAAAGACTCTTATGTTAGATTGCTGTTCATAGACTTTAGTTCAGCATTCAACACCATCATCCCCCAAAGACTGTGTGTGAAACTGAGCAAGCTGGGACTGAGCACCTCACTCTGTAACTGGATTCTGGATTTCCTGTCAGAGAGACCTCAGTCCGTCCGAATTGGCGACAACGTTTCCAGCACCATCAGGCTGAGTACCGGAGCTCCTCAGGGCTGCGTTCTCAGTCCACTTTTGTTCACACTCCTGACTCACGACTGCACCGCCCTGCACAGCTCAAACCACATCATCAAATTCGCCGATGACACGACCGTGGTGGGGCTCATCAGCAACAACGATGAGTCGGCATACAGAGATGAGGTTCAGCAGTTGGCTGGCTGGTGCAGTGAGAACAACCTGTCGCTGAATGTAGACAAAATAAAGGAAATGATCGTCGACTTCAGGAGAACTCGCTCCACTACACCACTCAGCATCCACGGTTCCACGGTTGAGACTGTAAAAAACACCAAGTTCCTGGGAGTTCACATCTGAGACGATCTCACCTGGACCACCAACACCACCTCCATCACCAAAAAGGCCCAGCAGCGTCTCCACTTCCTGAGACGGCTGAAGCGAGCCAACCTGCCCCCTCCCACCCTCACCGCGTTTTACAGGGGCACCATAGAGAGTGTCCTGACCAGATGCATCTCCGCCTGGTTCGGTAACAGTGCTGTTGCCGATATCAGGCAGCTTCAAAGGATCGTCAAAGCAGCTGGCAACATCATCGGAGCGTCTCTTCCGCCGCTGCAGGACATCTTCTACAAGCGCTGCATCAGAAGGGCCTCCTGCATCGTGCTCGACCCCTCAGACCCTTCACACAGACTGTTCACACTCCTTCCATCTGGCTTCCCTCCACACACCCACCTGGACTGCGAAGAAACTGATTCTGTTGCACCACTGCACTTCACTTTACACACCACCGTCACTTTGATGCACAATAACTACTGTTATGACACTGCACTGCTGCCACTTATTTGCACAAACATTATACGCTGCTGTACAAATATTTGCACATACACTGAACATTGTACACATAAATAGCTGAATATAGTATCTGTCATATTATAACCTTCTTCCTCTTGCACATCCAATGTAAAATGTCAATTTGCACCTGTTTAAATGTTTGCATATTTGCACGTATACTGAACATTGTACATGAAAATAGTCTGGATATAGTATCTGTCATATTATAACTCTACCTCTTGCACATTCAGTGTAAATGTCAATTTCAATCTGTTAAGAATACTGCATCCTGACTTGACAAAATTTTTACCTCTATGTCTATTTCTAGCTTCTAATTATATTTAAAACTCCCTGTCTAGTTTAAAATGTATATTGCATATTGTATAGTTTAAAATGTATATTGTTCAATGTATATTTTAGTATTTTTACTTATTTATTGTCTATCCCATGTGCCTAGTTGTGCCACTGCCTATTTATTCTCTGTTCCACTGTTCTTTGTTTGTTTGCACTGAAAATAACCTGGCGCCACGTCGTCTCGTCTCTCTATGTATCTGTACAGTATATAGCAGAGATGACAATAAAGTTGACTTTGACTTTGAACCAATCGCTATGATTTTTGGTCTATGGCGAGTACCACCTTTCCTACGTTTTCTGAAAATTTCACCCTTCTATCACTTATAATTCAAGCAGCACAATGAGTGTTAGCTGAGGAAAAAAAATAACAGTAATAATAAGAAGAAACTGAACGATTACAAGAGGGGTCCATAAGCACTTTTAATGATTCCTTAGAACATGTCAAGGTCAAATGCTACAGTGTCAAGTGCCACAAGGTTCAGTTTCAGGTCCTTTGCTGTTTTTGCTATACATGCTACCATTAGGCTATTCGTAGAAGACCGGAAGACCGACAACAATTTCAGAAAATGGAAGAATGTTTAATTTACATCAAAAAGTAAAATCTAGACAAGACTTAGCTTCTTCTTACTGCCACCAAAGCCACCAGAAATGTTCAAACTTGATGAATTATCCACCTACCTCTTTAGTCATTTTTTGGATATTAAAGTCCCTTATTCTTAATGTAAATGTGAGGTCCTGGGGTTCATGTTTTTTTGAGATGAAAGGTCAAAAAGGGGTTTGGTGCTATCGTCCTGCAACTCTCGCTGATCGCTCAAGTTGGTTTGACGCCGAGACCCCCGGAAGTCCTCATGTCTGTGGATCTTAGCAAGCGGCGCCAGCAACGACTCGGAATTCAAAAGCATCCCTCTGACTATTCTTATGTCTTCACCTCTTAAAAAAATAATGTGCTCTATGAGTATTAAATCATCTGGAAAGTGCTGGACTTTTCTCAGGCTCTGCGGACTTTAACCGAATCCGAATTTAATATTGAACTAATTTTATCTAAATGTTGCTGAGAGGATCTTAGCAAGTGGCCCCAGCAACAACTTGGGATTCGAAAGTGTCCCATGGCATATTTTTAAATCTTCACTTTAAATATAATGTATTCTATGAGCATTAAGTCAGAGACTCCATCATCAGGAACTAGCTGGACCTTATTAGGACTCTATAGACTTGAATCGAATCCTAATTTAATATTGAACTGATGTTAGCTTTACTACATGTTGCTGAGTGGATCATAAATGGCAATAGCAATGATTAATGCTGAATTAATGTTAACTTTTGTATTAAATGTTTACACATTCCAGTCGCCCAGAGGAGGATGGGGTCCCATTCTGAGTCTTGGTTCCTCTCAAGGTTTCTACCTATTAGAGGGAGTTTTTTCTTGCCTGTCGTCTGTCCCATTTTTGCAATTTAAGTGTTTTTGAAATTTGTTGAAATTTTTGTTCCTTTATTTTCTAGATACTTTGAAAAATATAAGGTGTACACTCAGGAACTTAACGCTCTTCACGGCTGGTTGAGTAATGCAGAAAAAGCTTTACTTATGTATGAGGAAGATTCACAACTCAATAGAAGTTACCTGAAGGTAATTATTGATTACATTTTTTTGGAATTCACAATCAACATTTATTCAATCCAAAGTTGTATACAGTATTAATAATATTTTATTCTACTTTTAAGTATATTACTTTGTAGAGCTTTTAATACTGGTCAAATAAATCACAGATGTGACTGTGAAGACAAAGTGTATACACTAGAAGTGACATCTGTGCAATGCCCTCCAGTGTTCCTCACATAATGTCTACAAATGTTATATACCACATTTCCTTCCATGTCCATCCACATAACATGTTTTGTCTAGCACAACCACCTGACTTCCTGTGGTAAAGCTGCACCACTGAGTGATTGCTTATACAGTGTATTACACAGTGACAAGCACAAGACACATAATATACGGAAATATGTTGTTCCCAGAATTTTCAAGAAGATTTGGAAAAGCAAGAAGCAGCAGTGAAAGGGCTTAATGATCTGGGCGAACAGTTAGCCCTGCACTGTGAAAAGCAGGATGGAGATCATATCAAGCATCAACTTGACTCCATAAATGCTCAATGGGCCAAAGTTTGTAACCAGCTTGCTGAAATAAAGAGAAGGTATGTTTATAATCCATTAAACAATGATGTGTAAAGCCCAAAGGACCGCTGTTAACTTGGAAAGTTTGCAGGTCTGAAGGGGCAAAGATTGCACAAGGTGAGTTAAATGAAGATATGGAAGAGTTCCGGTCTTGGCTGGGAAATGCAGAGAAAGTGGCCGCCCTGCCTGTCGAGCCAGGTCATAAAGAACAGCTCATCACAGCACTAGAAAGAGCGAAGGTACTATAGATCATTTATCAGACAAGCTTTGTAATATTGTTAAACCTTATTTCATTTAGAGTAGACAAAGAGAATATACATATAATTTAATGAGTTACTATGTGTGTGTGTTTGTCAAAAACAGGCACAAGTTGCAGAATTACCTAGAAGAAAGGAAATTTTACACAAACTTAATACCAAAGGATCAACTCTCCCTGCTGATAAAATCAAACCATTGGAGAGCAATTTAAAAGTTATCAATATGCGATGGGCGCAGGTAATTTATTTTTGTACACTGATTACATCACTACCCACGATTACCGTGATTATGGATTATGTCATAAATAAAATGCTGTGGCATTGCTCCATGTACTTATTATTATTTTACGTCCAATGGCTTGTTTTTCTGGTGCGTTAAAGTGATAATATATTTATATTTTAAATATTTGTGTTCATTTAAAAAACTAAATGGTTTACATCATGATTATTTAAGAAGGCTGATATTTACTGCAATTTGATTAGTACAGCAATCACAGATTCTAGAAAGGATTCTAATGGGATATTTTTCAGAAGTACAGATCGTATAAAATAATTTACAAAAGCAATATGTTACATAGAGTTGTGAATAAATTTGCCCTGCCATTAGTAAGTGGTTGCAGTTAGTGGGAGACTTCCTAATTAAAGTCTAGTACCACATTTATGCTCTTGCTTACTAGTGGATAAATACTGTTAAAATGTACCTATGCTAACAATAAGCATAATACAATTGATAATAAAAATAACATCTTTATTCATTTAGCATGTTATATTTTGGTGTAAAGCATTTACCAATGCTTATAGCCTCTAATTAACTTTTTTATACATGATAAATATTGTTATTTTAACATCCTTATTGTTGATATTGAAGGTATCCTCTGATATTCCTGAGAAGCAACAGCAAATCGAAAATCTCCTCAGAGATTTGAATCTATACCAGAAGCAACTTTGTAACCTGTCCAGTTGGGCTGCTTCAACTAAAAGCTGCATGGAACAGTCACCTGGGGCCATTGATCATAAGGTATTTTGCTGTATTATATATAAGGCAAGAGCTGTAGTAGGTACAGTTATGTGAAAAAGTTAGGACACCCCACTAAACATTAATTTTTTTATTAAGAATATCAACATATCACTATTAAATCTTCTTTCAGATTATATCTACAGATAATGGTAATATAACTGCATCTTCTGTGCTTAAATAAGAAACTAATTTATTTAACAAATGAAATTAACTTAAATGCCAATTCCTACTGAGGAAATAGTTTGGACACACATTCTTTTATATTTAAATGTCTAGAATTACACTCAGGTGTACATATAAGGTTAAAATAATTATAACATTCTTACATAGCTCTTTGGTAGAACCTGTTTTATTTAAAACTCCAAAGAGCTCTCTGAAGCCTTCAGAATTACAATTGTTGATGTTTATGGAAAGGGATATAAAATAATCTCAAGAGATTTAAGCTTCTACTTTCCGGAATATAATTTACAAGTGAAGAACCCTTAGTAAGTGCCAACATGGCCAGGTCAGGCCAGCCAAGCAAGTTCAGCCCAACACCGCAGACTGCAAGATGCTGAAAGAAGTCTCCAAAGATCCTAAAATGTCATCATGGGAAATACAGAAGACTCTTACTACAGTTGATGTCAAGGTAGATGCATCTATCATCAGAAAGAGACTGTATAAGTATAATTTATATAGGATGTATGCAAGAAGGAAACCCTTGCTGTAAAAAAAAACCAACTGTGTAAGACTACAGTTTGCTAGAGACCATCCAGACAAAGACCAGGACCAAAAAACATGCTTTGGACAGATGAAACGAAAATTGAATTATGTTCACACAGGAAAGGACGACATGGTTGGCCTAAACCAAAGACAGCATTGGGGTGGAAATATCATGGTTTGGGTCTGCTTTACTGGAGCAGGACCTGGTCAGCTCACCATCACAGAATCCACTATGAATTCTTCATTGTATCAGAGGGTGCTTGACTACAACCATCTGTCCAGAAGTTGATGTGCGTGTGGACAGTGCACATGACAATGACCCAAAATATTCCAGTAAAACTACCAAGGAATGGCTTAGGAAGAAAAAATGGAGAGTTTTGCATCGAAAAGTAGGGGAAAATCTTTGCCAGTTGATGTCAGAGATTGATAGATGGTTTATACAAAAGGTTATTTTAGCCTTTTTCCTCAGTAGGAATTGGCATCTTAGTTCATTCCTTTTGTTAAACAAATGAATTTGTGTCTTGTGTTTGCAACAGAAGCTGCTATTATATTGCCTTAATCTATAGATATAATCTAAAATAAGATTTAATATTTATATGTTGATATTTCTTAATAAATAATAGAATATTTTATCGGGTGTACTAACTTTTTCACATGCATACGTTCATTTTTCCTTTTCTTTAAGGTGTTTTATTATTGTTGTTTTTTTAAACTATGGTATGTTTTTATAGACTAATGATGATATCCAGACAAAAAAGCCTGATGTGGAGGCACTTTTGGCCAAAGAAAGACCTCCATGTCAGCCTGAAAGGGTATGTATTTTTTGTTATTAGTTTCAGAGACCAAACACTACACTACATAATATAAACATTTTAACATCATGAAATAACATAAAAAGTGTTTTGCTTTTCTAGAATCATGTTACCATTTACTAGATTCTTCTGATTTATTATATGCATTAGACACTCTTATCCAGAGCTAACGACAGGGACAATCTGCTTAGAGAAACTTGAGATTTATTCTCCCACAATCACAAGTTCACCAATACAGGACAATAGAGCAATGCAAATGCAAGCACACATACATATGTTAACAAATCAAATGTTGTGTTTGGCTGGAGGATGTGAGGTTCCTCTTCCTCACCATTTAAAGACTTGAGGAGAAAGGCAAGATGTTAGATTATGTGTCTCTAAGAAATCAGAAGATCATGTGATTAAAGATTAACCTTCATTTTCAAAGGACTAGACAGTTGTTGGACTGATACCTGTTCATACTAAGATGAGTCACATAAACAGTTTTTAATAAAAACAACAGACAGAAAATGAAAATTTAGTAACATCAGAAAACAATAAAAAAACTAGCAATCAATAATCCATCACAGTCACAGAAGCTTTCAAAAGCAAAAAATTAAGAGAATCAAAAGTGACATGAAAAGCATAAGAGGACATCAGATGATCAAATATCTTTTGCTGGAAAGAGGCCTTTTTGTGGCATATTCTATCTGAAAATTAAGTCAAAATTTCATTACACATTTTAACATCTTTGTGTACCATTTTTTCAGGGCCAATTTGATAGTCTCAGTGCAGACTGGAATGCCATTCAAGCACTGCTCAAAGAATATAAAAACAAGTGCCAATTTACAAGTAAGATTCTAAACATATCAGTCAGTGTTTGCTAACGTGGTGAACACTGATTTTGAAATGTTTAGTCTAACATGCATGTTTGTTTTTTCCACAGCTGAAAGTTTGACAGGCAGTGTTCCAGGAGACAACTCAATGGATAAATTCAATAAATCCTCAACAGAGCTCAGTGATTGGTTGTCTCTACTTGATCACATGGTTGTGACACAGAGAGTAACAGTAGGAGATCTTGATGAAATTAGTGACATGACTGTGAAATTGAAGGTTAGTGACAGCAAATGATCTTTTATGATTATCATGAATGTATATTTTTGTCCATAAAATCCTGTTAACTTGAAACATGCTTTACAATTTATAGTCATTGATATATATATATATATATAT